>JARQOD010011162.1:0-24530 GCA_033576555.1 Oophaga sylvatica
GCTATAAATCATGTTACTGCGGGTCGGGGGTCCGGGGTCACTGAAAGGTCACCCGACCCGCAGTAACAGGACCCTTACTGCATCACCACAGGGGGGTTGGCTTAACCCCCACGTGGCCACGATCGCTCTGATTGGCTGTTAAAAGTGAAACTGCCAATCAGAGCGATTTGTAATATTTCACCAATGAAACTGGTGAAATATTACAATCCAGCCATGGCCGATGCTGCAATAGCATCTGCCATGGCTGGAGACCGCGATCAGACCCCCCCCCACACCATGTCACGGCAGCGATCGGTCACCGCCGTCGCTGTCTGCTCCCCTGCTCCTGCGATCACCCCCCCTCACCTTCCGATCCCCCCCCCCCTCACCTTCCGACGTCCCCTACTCACCTCTCCCGTCCACCGATGTCCCTGGATCCGTCCCGACGGCTGCCCGGGATTCTTCATGGGCGCCGCCATCTTGGAAAATGGCGGGCGCATGCGCAGTGCGCCCGCCGGCCGGCGCATGCGCAGTGCGCCCTCCATTGTAAAAAGATTTATTTTGATCACTGTGATAAACTGTCACAGTGATCAAAATAAAAAAAAAAGTAAATGAACCCCCCCCCGTCATAGGTAGGGACAAATAATAAAAAAAATATTTATTTTTTTTTTTTCTAGCGGATTTTGCTGCGGATCCGCGGCTGATTTCGCTGCTGATCCGCGGCGGATTTCGCTGCTGATCCGCGGCGGATTTCGCTGCTGATCCGCGGCAGATTCGCTGCTGATCCGCTGCGGATCCGCGGCGGATTTCGCTGCTGATTCGCGGCGGATTTCGCTGCTGATCCGCGGCTGATTTCGCTGCTGATCCGCGGCTGATTTCGCTGCTGATCCGCGGCTGATTTCGCTGCTGATCCGCGGCTAATTTCGCTGCTGATCCGCGGCTGATTTCGCTGCTGATCCGCGGCTGATTTCGCTGCTGATCCGCGGCGGATTTCGCTGCTGATCCACTGCGGATTCGCCGCTGATCCGAGGCGGATTTCGCCGCTGATCCGCGGCGTATTTCGCCGCTGATCCACGGCTGATTTCGCTGCTGATCCGCGGCGGATTTTGCTGCTGATCCGCGGCGGATTTTGCTGCTGATCCGCGGCGGATTTTGCTGCTGATCCGCGGCGGATTTTGCTGCTGATCCGCGGCGGATTTTGTTGCTGATCCGCGACTGATTTTGCTGCGGATCCGCGGCTGATTATCTGCTGATTCATCTGCGCTAGCGGGTATAGCATAACGCGATCGCGTTATGCTATACCGTTACCAGCCGGTCAACGCTACGTGTTGAACGGGCTGGTAAAACGCAATATGAACCCAGCCTTAGGGTTAGAACTAGGGTTAGGGTTAGCATTAGGGTTAAGGTTAGAATTACGGTTAGGGTTGGAATTTGAGTTAGGGTTGGAATTAGGGTTAGGGTTGGAATTAGGGTTAGGCTTGTAGTTAGGTTTATGGTTAGAGTTGGGATTAGGGTTAGGGGTGTGTTGGGGTTAGGGTTATGATTAGGGTTTGTATTAGGGTTAGGTGTGTGTAGGGGTTAGGGTTGGGGTTAGGGGTGTGTTGGGGTTAGTGTTGGAGTTAGAATTGAGGGGTTTCCACTATTTAGGCACATCAGGGGGTCTCCATACGCGACATGGCGCCACCATTGATTCCTGCAAATTTTGAGTTCAAAAAGTCAAACAGTGCTCCCTTTATTCCAAGCCCCGACGTATGCCCAAACAGTGGTTTATCCCCACATATGAGGTATCAGCGTACTCGGGAAAAATTGCACAACAACTTTGGGGGTTCTAATTTCTCCTGTTAACATTGGGAAAAAAAATTGGGGACTAAAAATTATTTTTGTGGAAAAAAAATGATTTTATATTTTCATGGCTCTGCGTTATAAACTTCTGTGAAGGACTTGGAGATTCAAAGTGCTTATTACACATCTATAGGAGTTCCTTGGGGGATCTAGTTTCCAAAATGGGGTCACTTGTGGGGAGTTTCTACTGTTTAGGCACATCAGGGACTCTGCAAACGTAACATGACGCCCGAAGACCATTCCATCAAGTGGGCATTTCAAAACGTCACTACTTCCCATCCGAGCCCCGACGTGTGCCCATACAGTAGTTTTCTCCCACATATGGGATATCAGCATACTCAGGACAAATTGGACAACAACTTTTGGGGTCTAATTTCTCATGTTACCCTTGGGAAAATAAAAAAAATTGGGGACTAAAAGATCCTGATTGTGGAAAAAATATGATTTTTTTATTTTCATGCCCGGGCGTTATAAACTTCTGTGTAGCCCTTGGGGTTCAAAGTGCTCACCACACATCTAGATAAGTTCTTTGCGGGGTCTAGTTTCCTAAATGGGGTCACTTGTGGGGAGTTTCTACTGTTTAGGCACATCAGGGGCTCTGCAAACGTAACAAGATGCCTGCAGACCATTCCATCAAGTCGGCATTTCATAGCGTCACCACATCCCTTCCGAGCCCTGACGTGTGCCCAAACAGTGGTTCCCCCCCACATATGGGGTACTAGCGTACTCAGGACAAACTGGACAACAACTTTTGGGGTCCAATTTCTCCTGTAACCATTGTGAAAATAAAAAATAGTGGGCTAAAAAATCATTTTTTGAGAAAAAAAATGATTTTTTATTTTCACGGCTCTGCGTTATAAACTTCTGTGAAGCACCTGGGGGTTCAAAGTTCTCACTATGCATCTAGATAAGTTCCTTAGGGCGTCTAGTTTCCAAAATGGGGTCACTTGTGGGGGAGCTCCAATGTTTAGGCACACAGGGACTCTCCAAATGCGACATGGCAATCGCTAAATATTCCAGCATATTTTCGATTCAAAAAGTCAAATGGCGCTCCTTCCCTTCTGAGCCCTGCCGTGCGCCCAAACAGTGGTTTATGACCACATATGAGGTATCTATGTACTCAGGAGAAATTGCCCAACAAATTTTAGGATCCAATTTATACTGTTGCCCATGTGAAAATGAAAAAAACTGAGGCTAAAAGAAAATTTTTGTGAAAAAAAAGTACTTTCTTTTTTTTACGGATCAATTTGTGAAGCACCTGGAGGTTCAAAGTGCTCACTATGCATCTAGATAAGTTCCTTAGGGGGTCTAGTTTCCAAAAAGGGGTCACTTGTGGGGGAGCTCCAATGTTTAGGCACACAGGGACTCTCCAAATGCGACATGGCAACCGCTAAATATTCCAGCATATTTTCCATTCAAAAAGTCAAATGGCGCTCCTTCCCTTCTGAGCCCTGCCGTGCGCCCAAACAGTGGTTTATGACCACATATGAGGTATCTGTGTACTCAGGAGAAATTGCCCAACAAATTTTATGATCCAATTTATACTGTTGCCCATGTGAAAATGAAAAAAACTGAGGCTAAAAGAAAATTTTTGTAAAAAAAAGTACTTTCTTTTTTTTACGGATCAATTTGTGAAGCAACTGGGGGTTCAAAGTGCTCACTATGCATCTAGATAAGTTCCTTAGGGGGTCTAGTTTCCAAAATGGGGTCACTTGTGGGGGAGCTCCAATGTTTAGGCACACAGGGACTCTCCAAATGCGACATGGCAACCGCTAAATATTCCAGCATATTTTCTATTCAAAAAGTCAAATGGCGCTCCTTCCCTTCTGAGCCCTGCCGTGCGCCCAAACAGTGGTTTATGACCACATATGAGGTATCTGTGTACTCAGGAGAAATTGCCCAACAAATTTTAGGATCCAATTTATACTGTTGCCCATGTGAAAATGAAAAAAACTGAGGCTAAAAGAAAATTTTTGTGAAAAAAAAGTACTTTCTTTTTTTTACAGATCAATTTGTGAAGCACCTTGGGGTTCAAAGTGATCACTATGCATCTAGATAAGTTCCTTAGGAGGTCTAGTTTCCAAAATGGGGTCACTTGTGGGGGAGCTCCAATGTTTAGGCACACAGGGACTCTCCAAATGTGACATGGCAACCGCTAAATATTCCAGCATATTTCTATTCAAAAAGTCAAATGGCGCTCGTTCCCTTCTGAGCCCTGCTGTGCGCCCATACAGTGGTTTATGACCACATATGAGGTATCTGTGTACTCAGGAGAAATTGCCCAACAAATTTTAGGATCCATTTTATCCTGATGCCCATGTAAAAATGAAAAAATTGATGCTAAAAGAAAATTTTTGTTGGAAAAATTAAAATGTCCATTTTTTCCTTCCACGTTGCTTTAGTTCCTGTGAAGCACCTGAAGGGTTAATAATCTTCTTGAATGTAGTTTTGAGTAGCTTGAGGGGTGCAGTTTTTATAAAGGTGTCACTTTTGGGTATTTTCTGCGCCATATAGACCCCTCAAAGTGACTTCAAATGTGAGGTGGTCCCTAAAAAAAATGGTTTTGTAAATTTTGATGTAAAAAGGAGAAATCGCTGGTCAACTTTTAACCCTTATAACTTCCTAACAAAAAAAATGTTGTTCCCAAAATTGTGCTGATGTAAAGTAGACATGTGGGAAATGTTATTTATTAACTATTTTGTGCCACATAACTCTCTGGTTTAACAGAATAAAAATTAAAAATTTGAAAATTACAAAATTTTCAGAATTTTCGCCAAATTTCCATTTTTTTCACAAATAAACGCAAAAATTATCGACCTTAATTTACCACTAACATGAAGCCCAATATGTCACGAAAAAACAATCTCAGAATCGCTAGGATCCGTTGAAGCGTTCCTGAGTTATTACCTCATAAAGGGACACTGGTCAGAATTGCAAAAAATGGCAAGGTCTTTAAGGTCAAAAGAGGCTGGGTCATGAAGGGGTTAAAATCCCCACCGAAGACCACCTACCGGCTCATAAAAAGAAAGGGCTGGATCTTCATGAAGAGACATTTGCGGTCCCACCTGGATTGTGGACCATAGATGTTTATGAGCCGAAGCTCCTGTTCCCTCATGAAAACGTCTAAGACTAGGCACCTCCCCATTTCTATCTCAATAACCCGTAGGCATTCCACCTCCACGGTCTTAAAAAGGACCGCCATCCCGCTATACGGCTCGGCCGCAAGAGACCAGTATGAGGGCCCACACCTCCACTCCCTCCTGGCTTTATGGATGGCCCCCTGTTGTGAATGTGTTAGAAATGAAGAGCTCCCTCTGGTGGTTACAAACAGTACTGAACCATTCAATGAAGATTGTGAAGATTGGCCATCAGGAGTTACAGACTGGTCTTATATAAGGGAGGTTCACTCCCATCAGGGTTGCCAGTGATCAATTGTTCTTGTCTCAACTTTGGTTCCTGGTTCACTTGGAAGCTTTCTGTGTTTTGCCTGCATCTTCTGCTAACAGATAAGATATTTTCTGCTTGCATTTTTGTGCTTGCTTTTTGCATTGTTTCCTGCACTATTGTGGAGGTCAGCCAGGTCCCCTCCGGGGGCTTGTGCTCCTCTCAGTTTATCTGGAGCCACTGTTATTTGTTCATTTGCCTTTTCCAGTTTTTTCAGTGGCTGCGGCTTAGTTTTGTTACACCAGAGAACTAATTTAGGTGGTAGAGGTCGTGTGATCTCAGGTGTTTTTGTAATTAGTAGAGTTGGTACTTTTTAGGGTTTTTGGATTGCAGTAAGTGTCCTTCCTATCCTTTTCTTTCTAGGAAGATTGGGCCCCAACGTTTGCTCATACTATTTTCTGTCTGTGTCTGTATTTCCTCTTGTCTAACCGCCATTACATGTTTTGGGGCTTCCTATGTTCTTTGGGGATCTGCTCCGGGGCAGATAGCTTTCCTCTTTCTATCTTTAGGTGTAGTTAGCTTCTCAGGCTGTGACGAGGCGTCTAGGACCAACGTAGGTACGCTCCACGGCTGCCTTTAGTTGTGGTTAGTCAGGGTACTGCAATCCAGTAGATTCCAACCTCTCTGGTGTATTGCCGTGTTTGCCTGCTCTCCTCAGCTACCGAAACATAACAGCCCCCATGTCTGTTAGTCTGGTCTCTTGCAAAAACAAAATTTCAGCCTCAAATCGGGTGAAAAAATCAAAGGCCGCAAATCTGGCCGCATCTGACTTAATACTGGCGACATTAATGGATGCCAGAGTCAACGGGGTGAGTTCCGCCATCATGGGTGATTGGGTTAGATGGCCTTCTTCTTCCCCACCCCGTCTTCCCCCATCTTTCCCCTCCGAAGAGGGGTCTGATCCCTTCCATTTTAGGGAAGACGAGGTATCCATCCCCATGGTCTCCTTGCCTCCGGGCTCCAGGTCTGTCCCCCCCAGAGGAAACGGCATCCCCTGGGGGACGGACTCTGCCATCCCCTGAAGGCCCCCCAGATGCTGCCCCCGGCCCCTCGCCCTGACCTCCGTCTCAGCAGGGTTGTCGAGGGCTTGGTACCGGTTGGAGAGGGCGATCAGAGGGGAGCCGGTGAGCCTTTCCGTTAGCATACTTACGGTCAGGGGAGGTTTGGAAGGCTTGACCACCTTCTTCTTCCTCCTTTCGGTACGCTTTTTATCACCCCTCTCTACTGTAGGCTGATCCGTGACCTCCTCATCCACACTTTCATATTGGGAGGAATTGTCGGAGTCAGTCAGGTTTTCCTCCCTCTCCATCCTCCTGATCGCCTCGCATACCTCTTCCTCCCCCGGGGCCTCAGAGACACCGGCCACTGGCCTAGAGGGGGGGGCAGGCATCACCCCAGTTGCCTGAGGCTCTCCCCGCCCCTCACCCCCGTGGCGCTTTTCCTGTCTCCTCTGGTAAGAGGGACCTCTATTGGCCTTGTCCTTCCTCACTGGCCCCTTAGCCCCTCTCTCGCCACCACCACCTGCCACAGCAGAGGTCGCACCGCCAGGGGTTGCCCCCTCACGGTCTCCCCCCACCGGGCCTGAAGCGGCATTGGTAAAGGAGCGAGGGCAGAGGCTATACTGAATGTCCTTGCAAGATGCGGCGAGATGACCTACCCCACCACACAAGGCACATTTCTGCACCTTGCAGCTTGCGCTGCTACATTGACCGACCGCTCTCCTTTTTTAAGGGCCTCCAGAAAACGGCGGTGCAAAACGTCGTCCCCAGAGTCCGGAGGCAAGGAGACCCCCCGAGAACCCCCCGGAGCCCCAGCCGTGACCCCCGCAAAAGTACGGGGTCTCACAGCTGGGGGGCCAGATGGGTCAGCCCCTCCTCACCGCCCGTGCTTCCACCTACACCAACATTCACTCCCTCCGCATTCACTCCCACATCCACTCCCACATCCCTGTCACTCATGTCACTCACCTCAGCCAATTCTTCAGAAATATCAATGTTATTTTTTTGCAGTTTCTTTTTTTACCTGCTGGGGGCCCTGGCTCTGCCCCGCATTGTTTTTGCCCAGGAGTGCTGCCGCCCCTTTTAGAGCCGCAGAACAGAGCCCACTCAGTAAGCTCTGCCTGGGCTCAGGAGCAACAGCACTTCCCGGGTTGTCTGGCTCCATTTTTTTTTTCTGTTGTCACATTTGGGGCAGGGCCGGTCTCTGCCTCTGCACCCTGCCCCCCACTGGAGACCTGTGCTGGCCTCTCTTGGGGCACCAGAGCCCCCGCACCACCAGATGGAGGTAAGTGGGCTGGGGACCCCGGCAACCCTTTGCTAGCTCTCTCGGGCATTATTTTTTTGGGTGGGACAGAAGGCAGCGGGCCCGCCGGGGCCACGCCCCCCTGCTGGTCACGGCCATGGCGGGTAGAGCGAAGGCCCGAAAGGCCACGCCCCCACCAGCCACGAGCACAGCAAGCGGAGCTGTGGCAGCCGACGCCATGCCCACCCCGCCAACCGCAGTCATAGCGGGTGGAGCAGTAGCCCACAAGGCTTACGCACCCCCACCAGACGTGACAGGAACGTGTGGGACAGCGACCGACGAGGACAAGGACCCTCGCAGGCCACCACTGCCTTCTTGTACCCACCACTCGCTTTCGGCTAGGTCGGCCACTCCACCTCGGCGTCCAGCGGCGGCGGGGCCCCGAAGCGGACCCCTTATTGGATCTACGCGCAGAGGACCCAGACCCTGCTGCGGACACCGCCAGGGGAGCGAGCAACTTGCATTTTTTAACTTGCTGCCTTACGGCAGATTCCGCCCCCTTTCTAGGTCTCTGGACCCCAAAAGTGATCCAGTCTTAGCAGATCTGCGTGTGGGGGGCCCAGAGACCACAGCTCTCGCCACCGGAGATGCGGCCCCAGCTGTATAGACTCCAGGTGCTGGGCCAGCTCCCCCTGCCGCAGAGGACTGGGCCCGAGCACCACCACCATCAATAATACCGGCACCGACACTCTCCATATCGCTGCCCGAGTCCGAGCTGCCACCACTAGGCATGGCACCCAGACCCAGGCAGACTCTCCTCTCCCCGTTCCCTTGCTGCGGACCCACCACAGGGCCCGAGCCGGGGTGGGTAGCGGGTTCCACACAACGGGACAGGGGGGCCCCAGGAAGGGGAGCATAGACGAATTTGTCTATGGTGGTGACCTTGGCTTTTTTTTTCTTTTCTTCCCCTTCCCGGTTGCCCAATTCTCGCAGATCTAATCCCCAAACAACAGCTCGCCAAACCGTGCTGGGGACTCGATCTGCCGCACTTGTTGCAGGATGAGGCAGCCCCACTCACTGCTGCTACCACTCCCTCCATCCTCCCCCTCGCTCCCACTTTCCTCCGAATTACTGGAGTCCGGTGGGAGCGCCACTTGCTCGGGGGCTAGTCCGCTGCTTTTGATACCTGGGCGTTTACACTCAACTGGTCTTCAGGTGGGACTGGCGCAGATGCCTCACAGCTGCCATCTACCTCCTTCTCCTCAACCTGGCTGGGGCCTCCTGACCCCCCAGGAGACCCACCGGTCAGGGCCCTGAACTGGTCGTTTTTGAGCTTCTCCTTAAAGGGGCCGCTTCCCGCCAGGATCTCTGCCCTCTGTTGTTCCAGAGCTTTAATGGACCCCTTCAGCCTCTCCACTGTGGCGGAGACCTCTGCTCTCCTTGAGGCAGGGAGCTTGATCTTTGCGATCACGTGTGCTCCCTTCAACTCTTCCTGGAGTCTCCTCAGCTGTTTGGCGGCCTCCTAGTATTCGCAGAGGTGCGCGTGGATGCGGGAGCCATAGGTGGTGACAGGCTCCCCCGCTGCCTTGGAGCCCCAGATGTTGGGGGGCTCCACCACCACACCTCCGCTGGCAGCCTCTCCTCCTCCTTTGGGAGGAGGAACCGCCACGGTCCCAGCCTCGGGGGTCTTGGTCCCTGGGGTCTTGCGGCCCGCCGAGGGCTTTTTCCTCACCATCCTCCCTAGGACTGGCTAGATGGTATGGCCTCCTGATGGTAGGTGAGGCCTCCCACCCCCAGCCGGCTTGCCGGTGGGTGGGACCCAGCCCCGGAGCTCAGTCCCAGGGATTAGTGTCTCTATCTGGGAAGGGCAGGCAGACAGTCCAGGGAAAAAAAAATCCTCCCTTTGCTCTCTCCAGGTAGCTTCAGACACCCACACACAAGCACACGGCTAGCTCCTCCTCTTCCTGTGTGCAGGACTCTGCTGTGATGGTTGTCATGGTGCTGGATGAGGGTAAGTGTGTGTGGGGGTCGGGACTCGGGTTTACAGTGTGGATGTAGCAGTACTGTAGTGTGTACAAGTTGGATGTAGCAGAGTCGTGTGTGTACGAGGTGTACGGAGCGGAGCCGTTTGTGTACGAGGTGTACGGAGCGGAGCCGTGTGTGTACGAGGTGTACGGAGCGGAGCCGTGTGTGTACGAGGTGTACGGAGCAGAGCCGTGTGTGTACGAGGTGTACGGAGCGGAGCCGTGTGTGTACGAGGTGGATGTAGCAATGATGTAGTGTGTATGAGGTGTACGGAGCAGAGCCGTGTGTGTACAAGGTGGATGTAGCAGTGCTGTAGTGTGTACGAGGTGTACGGAGCAGAGCCGTGTGTGTACGAGGTGGATGTAGCAGTGCTGTAGTGTGTACGGAGCAGAGCCGTGTGTGTACGAGTTGGATGTAGCGGAGCCGTGTGTGTACGAGTTGGATGGAGCAGAGCTGCGCGTGTATGAGGTGCACGGAGCTAAGCCGCACATGTACGAGGTGCACTGAGAGGAGCCCCGCATGTACGAGGTTCACGGAGCGGAGCCGTGCGTGTACGAGGTGCATGGAGCGGAGCCCCGCGTGTACGAGGTGCATGGAGCAGAGCCTCGCGTGTACGAGGTGCACGGAACAGAGCCCCGCATGTACAAGGTGCACGGAGCGGAGCCGCGCGTGTACGAGGTGCACGGAGCAGAGCCACATGTGTACGAGGTGCACGGAGCGGAGCCGCACATGTGCGAGGTGGATGTAGCAGAGCCGTGTCTGTACAAGTTGGATGAAGCGAAGCCGTGTGTCTGTACGAGGTGCATGGAGCCGAGCCCCGCGTGTACGAGGTGCACGGTGCGGAGCCGCCCGTGTACGAGGTGGATGTAGCAGTGCTGTAGTGTGTACGAGGTGTACGGAGTGGAGCCTTGTGTGTACGAGTTGGATGTAGCAGAACCGTGTCTGTACGAGTTGGATAGAGCAGAGCCGTGTGTCTGTATGAGGTGCACAGAGCCGAGCCGTGCATGTACGAGGTGCACGGAGCCGAACCGCGCGTGTACGAGGTTTACGGAGCTGAGCCATGCCGCGCGTGTACGAGTTTTATGGAGCGGAGCCGTGTGTACGAGGTGGATGTAGCAGTGCTGTGTGTGTACGAAACGGAACCCTGTGTGTGAGAAGTGTACGGAGCTGAGCCGCTCAGCTCCGTATACACAGGGCTCCGTGCTTGAGCCGTGTTTGTACAGAGCAGAGCAGAGCAGAGCAGTGTGTGTATGGAGTGGAGCCTTGTGTGTATGTAGCGGAGCCGCGTGTGTACGAGGTGTACGGAGCAGAACCGCGTGTGTACGAGGTGTATGCTGCAAAGCCGCATGTGTACAAGGTTTGGAGTCGTGTGTGTACAAAGCGTGGCTGCGTGTGTACAAGGTGTACGGAGTGGAGCCTTGTGTATACTGAGTGGAGTCTTGTGTGTGCGAGGTGGACGGAGCGGAGCCGTGTGTTCGAGGCATACAAAGCGGAACCGTGTGTGTATGAGGTGTGCAGAGCCGTGCGTGTACAAGGTGCATGGTGGGGAGCATTCTTACCTCCCAACCGTCCTGAATTCAGCGGGACACTCCCAATTTTGAGAGTTTACCCCGCTGTCCCGGCCGGGAGCTTTTCCTGTGGACACAGGAGTACATGCCGGAGCCCCGAGAAGCACTTTAAAACTCGCACGTGATGTTCCACCAGAAGTGACGTGCTGGAAGATGACTGGAAATGAGGTAATTTCGGGAGGAGATTGTGACGGAACCATGGAGGCACTTCAGGGAATGCTTCAGATCCATCACTGTGTCCTCGCCTTGGAACCGGGGATGTCGGCCATGTGAGCGGATCATGATATGTCCTGCACCGGGAGGCTCTACAATGGGAGCCGGGCTGCTATAGTATCTTTATAGAATCTTTCTTTCTCTGTTTCTTTCTCTCTGTTCTTTCTTTCCATCTTTCTTTCTCTCTGTTCTTTTTTTCTGTTCTTTTTCTTTCTTTTCTTTCTTTCCTCTTTCTTTATTCATTCTTTTTTTCTTTTCTTACTTTTCTCTATCTCTCTGTTCTTTCTTTCCCCTCTTTCTTTTTTTCTCTCTCTTCTTTCCCCTCTTTCTTTCTTTCTCTTTTTCTTTCTCTCTTCTTCCCTCTTTCTTTCTTTCTCTGTTCTTTGTTTCTTTCCCTCTTTCTTTCTTTCTCTGTTCTTTGTTTCTTTCCCATCTTTCTTTCTTTCTTTTTCATTTTTCTTTCTCTCTTTCTTTCTTTCCCCTTCTTTTTTCATGCTTTCTTTCCTCTCTCTTTCTTTCCCTCTTTCTTTCTGTTTTCCCCTTCTTTCTCTGTTCTTTCTTTCTTTCCCCTCTTCTTTCTCCTTTCTTTTTCTTTTCTTTCTTTTTCTTTTCTTTCTCTCTGTTCTTTCTTTCCCCTCTTTCTTTCTATCTCTGTTTTTTCTCTCTGTTCTTTCTTTCTCTTTCCCCTCTTTCTTTCTGTTCTTTCTCTGTCTCTGTTCTTTCTTTCTTTCTTTCCCATCTTTCTTTCTCTCTATCTCTGTTCTTTCTTTCTTTCTTTCTCTCTTTGTTTTTTCTTTCCCTTCTTTCTCTCTCCCTCTGTTGTATCTTTCTTTACCCTCTTTCTTTTTTTCTCTCTGTTCTTTTTCTGTCCCCTCTTTCTTTCTCTGTTTCTTTCTTTTTCTCTATCTCTCTGTTCTTTCCCCTTTTTCTTTCTTTCTCTCTGTTCTTTTTTTCTTTCTCTCTCTGTTCTTTCTTTCCCCTCTTTCTCTATTCTTTTTTCTCTCTGTTCTTTATTTCCCCCTCTGTCTTTATTTCTTTCTCTGTTCTTTCTTTTCCCTCCTTTCTCTCTCCCTCTCTGTTCTCTCTTTCTCTCTGTTCTTTCTTTCCCCTTTCTTTCTTTTTCTCTCTCTGTTCTTTCCCCTTTCTTTCTTTCTCTCTGTTCTTTCTTTCTTTCCCCTCTTTCTTTCTTTCTCTGTTCTTTCTTTCCCCTTTCTTTCTCTGTTCTTTCTTTCCCTCTCTTTCTCTCTATTCTTTCTTTCTTTTTCTCTGTTCTTTCTTTCCCCGTCTTTCTCTCCCCTCTTTCTCTCTCCCTCTCTGTTCTTTCTTTCTCTGTTCTTTCTTTTGTCTTTCTTTCTCTGTTCTTTCTTTCCCGTCTTTCTTTCTCTCTCTATTCTTTCTTTCCTCCTTCTTTCTCTCTCCCTCTCTGTTCTTTCTTTCCCCGTCTCTGTTCTTTCTTTCCCCTGTTTTTTTCTCTCTGTTCTTTCTTTCCCCTTTCTTTATTTTTCTCTCTCTACTTTCTCTGTTCTTTCTTGCTTTCCCCTTTCTTTCTCTCCTTTCTGTTTTTTTTTTCTCTCTATTCTTTCTTTTACTCAGTACCAGTGTGCCCACAGTACCAGTCACTGTGCCCTCAGTACCAGTCAGTGTGATCACCAGTGCTAAATGGGTGTGGTCAGGGCGTGGACATGGGCGTGACTAGTTGTGAAATGGGTGTGGTCGGGGCGTGACCTAAAATTTGCCTTTGTCCCTCTTTCCCATCTTCAAAAGTTGGGAGGTATGCACCACAGCGCCCACACTCACCATGTATGCGCGCCGACAGCTTCCTTCCTCTCACACATTGAGCGGCGCGCCCGCGGCTGGATGACATCATCATTCAGCTCTGCGGCCGCGACGCTCAATGTGTGAGGCAGGAAGCTGCAGTCCGGAACAAGGATGAGGCGAGGCCGCGTGCCAACTGAGAGGGCTCTGCGTGCCCTCTCTGGCACGTGTGACATAGGTTCGCCATCAGTGGTCTAGTGTCTTCACCATTGAGCCGGCTAGACTGTATGGGCTGCGGCCAGGGTCAGGCAGCAGCCCATAAAGTCTGCTATCTTCAAGTATACCTGGAAGGAGCACATACAGTCTAGGTTCAACCCACCAAATATATGGCTGCTCTGTGCGCGCAGGACCTGTGATGAGGTCACAGGAGGGGAGGAGTCAGGGGTCACATGATCAGGGGCCTCAGTGTATGCAGGACTCTGCTGTGCTGGTTGTCATGGTGCTGGATGAGGGGAAATTTATGTGTGGGGTTAGGAGGGGTTTACAGGGTGGATGTAGCAGAGCCGTGTGTGTAAGAGGTTTACAGAGCAGAGCCGTGTGTGTACGAGGTGTACGGAGCGGAGCCGTGTGTGTACAAGGTGTACGGAACAGAGCCGTGTGTGTACTGGGTGTATAGAGCGGAGCCGTGTGTGTACAAGGTGTACGGAACGGAGCCACGTGTGTACGGGGTGTAGCCACGTGTGTACCGGGTGTATGGAGCGGAGCCGTGTGTACGGGGTGTGCGGAGTGGAGCCGTGTGTGTACGGAGCGGAGCCGTGTGTGTACTGGGTGTATGGAGCGGAGCCGTGTGTGTACAAGGTGTATGGAGCAGAGCCGTGTGTGTACAAGGTGTATGGAGCAGAGCCGTGTGTGTACGGAGCGGAGCCGTGTATGTACTGGGTGTATGGAGCAGAGCCATGTGTGTACTGGGTGTATGGAGCAGAGCCGTGTGTGTACAAGTTGTATGGAGCAGAGCCATATGTGTACAAGGTGTACGGAGCAGAGCCGTATATGTACTGGGTGTATGGAGTGGAGCCGTGTGTGTACGAGGTGTATGGAGCGGAGTAAATGGGTGTATGGAGTGGAGCCGTGTGTGTACAAGGTGTATGGAGCGGAGCAGTGTGTGTACAAGGTGTATGGAGCAGAGCCGTGTGTATATGGGGATTACGGAGCGGAGTTGTGTGTGTACTGGGTGTATGGAGCGGAGCCGTGTGTGTACGAGGTGTATGGAGCGGAGCCATGTTTGTACAAGGTGTATGGAGCGGAGCCGTGTGTGTACTGGGTGTATGGAGCGGAGCCGTGTGTGTACAAGGTGTATGGAGCGGAGCCGTGTGTACAAGGTGTATGGAGCAGAGCCGTGTGTATATGGGGAGTACGGAGCGGAGTTGTGTGTACTGGGTGTATGGAGCGGAGCCGTGTGTGTACGAGGTGTATGGAGCGGAGCCATGTTTGTACAAGGTGTATGGAGCGGAGTTGTGTGTGTACTGGGTGTATGGAGCAGAGCCGGGTTTGTAAAAGGAGTACGGAGCGTATCTGAAGGCAATTGTCTATGCTGTGAAGATATGAAATGTGCAGCATCTGAGACAACGGATACTGGAAGCCTGTGCTAGCATTTCTTCTGTGGTGTTGCTATCAATGTGTCAAGAGTGGAAGAGGGTTGCATTGGCAATCCAACACAAATGGGCAGCACTTTGAACACATTTTATAAGTGGTCATAAACTTGTAAATAACTCATGAAGAATAAAGTTACGTTAACCCTTAACAACCGCCGATACGCCTTTTAACGGCGGTCATTAAGGGTACTTAAACCACAGCGCCGTTAATTAACGGCGCTGTGGAAAAAGTGAATAGCTCCCCTCAGAGGCGCATTTTCTCCGGGGTCTCGGCTACCGGGGGTAGCCGAGACCCCAGAGAACATGAATCGGGTCGGTTTTTACCGACACCGATGTTGCGATCGCCGTTATTAACCCTATAACGGCGATCGCAACAAAAAAAAAAAGTTGTGCCGTTTAACCCCTTACTGCCATCGGACGTACTATCCCGTCCATGGTACCTGGGCCCGTATGACCATGGACGGGATAGTACGTCTCGTGCTATCGGACGGAGCGCGTCCGATCGCGGCCGGGTGTCAGCTGATTATCACAGCTGACACCCGGCACTATGTGTCAGGGGTGGTCACTGACCGCTCCCGGCACATTAACCCCTAGCACACCGCGATCAAACATGATCGCGGTGTACTGGGGGCACAGGGGAGGATCGCGCATGGAGGGGGCTCCGTGCGCGCCCCCCTGAGACCCTCAGAGCAGCGCGATGTGTCGCGATGTTCCGAGGGTCCTTCCTCCCTGCAGGAACCCGGATCCAAGATGTCGCCGGGGTCCATCCGAGTCCTGCAGGGAGGCGGCTTCCTCAGTGCCTGCTGAGAGCAGAAGCTGAGGAAGCCTGCAGCGATGCCAGAGCGATCGCTGGTGTGACAGAGTGCTGTGCACCCTGTCACACCAGCGATCTGCTAAAATACAGTGATGTCCCACCCTGGGACAAAGTAAAAAAGTTAAAAAAATAAAAATTGTTTAAAAAAATCATAAAAAAAAAAAAAAATATTCCCCAATAAATTCATTTTTTCCTGTAAATAAAAAAACCAAAACAATAAAAGTACATATATTTGGTATCGCCGCGTCCGTAACAACCCCCCCCTATAAAACTGTCCCACTAGTTAACCCCTTTAGTGAACCCTTAAAAAAAAAAAAAAAAAAACAAAGCAAAAAATCAATGCTTTATCATCATACCGCCAAACAAAAAGTGGAATAACACGCAATCAAAAAGACGGATATAAATAAACATGGTATCGCTGAAAACGTCATCTTGTCCCGCAAAAAACGAGCCGCCATACAGCATCATCAGCGAAAAAATAAAAAAGTTAATAAAGCGATGCAAAAATAAATAATTTTTTTATATAAAATTGTTTTTATTGTACAAAAGCGCCAAAACATAAAAAAATGACATAAATGAGATATCGCCGTAATCGTACTGACCCGAAGAATAAAACGGCTTTATCAATTTTACCACACGCGGAACGGTATAAACGCCTCCCCCAAAAGAAATTCATGAATTGCTGATTTTTGTTCATTCTAACCTCCCAAAAATCGAAATAAAAAGCGATCAAAAAACGTCACATGCTCAAAAATGGTACCAATAAAAACGTCACCTTGTCCCGCAAAAAATAAGACCTCACTTGACTCTGTGGGCCAAAATATGCAAAAATTATAGCTCTCAAAATGTGGTGATGCAAAAACTATTTTTTGCAATAAAAAGCGTCTTTTAGCGTGACAGCTGCCAATCACAAAAACCCGCTATAAATAGTAAATCAAACCCCCCTTTATCACCCCCTTAGTTAGGGAAAAATAATAAAATTAAAAAAAAGTATTTATTTCCATTTTCCCATTAGGGTTAGGGTTGCGGCTAAAGTTAGGGTTGGCGCTAAAGTTAGGATTAGGGTTAGGGTTGGATTAGGGTTATGGGTGTGTTAGGGTTAGGTTTGTGGATAGGGTTGGGACTAGGGTTAGGGGTGTGTTGGGGTTAGGGTTGGAGTTAGAATTGGGAGGTTTCCGCTGTTTAGGCACATCAGGGGCTCTCCAAATGTGACATGGCGTCTGATCTCAATTCCAGCCAATTCTGCATTGAAAAAGTCAAACAGTGCTCCTTCACTTCTGAGCTCTGCCATGCGCCCAAACAGTAGTTTACCCCCGCATATGGGGTATCAGCGTACTCTGGACCCCAAGAGTTATTGTGCAATTTGTCCTATTTCTTCTGTTACCCTTGGGAAAATAAAAAACTGGGGGTAAAAATATCATTTTTTAAAAAAAAAATGATTTTTTTTGTTTTTTACGACTGTACGTTATAAACTTCTGTGAAGTACTTCGGGGTTCAAAGTGCTCACCACACATCTAGATAAGTTCCTTGTGGGGTCTATTTTCCAAAATGGGGTCACTTGTGGGGGGTTTCCACTGTTTAGGCGTATCAGGGGCTCTCCAAATGCGACATGACACCCCCAGACCATTCCATCAAAGTCTGCAATCCAAAACATCACTACTTCCCTTCCGAGCCCCGACGTTCGCCCATACAGTAGTTTACGCCCACATATTGGGTATCAGCGTACTCAGGACAAATTGGACAACAACTTTTGGGGTCCAATTTCTCCGGTTACCCTTGTGAAAATAAAATATTGGGGACAAAAAAATCATTTTTGTAAAAAAAAAAAAAAAAAAAAGATTTTTATTTTACAGCTGTACGTTATAAACTTCTGTGAAGCATTTCGGGGTTTAAAGTGCTCACCACACATCTAGATAAGTTCCTTGAGGGGTCTAGTTTCCAAAATGGTGTCATTTGTTGGGGGTTTCCACTGTTTAGGCAGATCAGGAGCTCTCCAAACACAACATGGCATCCAGCCAATTCTGTGTTGAAAAAGTCGAACGGCGCTCCTTCCCTTCCAAACTCTGCCATGCACCTAAACAGTGGTTTACCCCCACATATGGGTATCAGCGTACTCAGGACAAATTGCACAATAACTTTTGGAGTCTTGTTACCCTTGGGAGAATAAAAATTGGGGTGAAAAGATCATTTTTGTGGAAAAAATATGATTTTTTAATTTTACGGCTCTACGTTATAAACTTGTGTGAAGCACTTTGGGGTTCAAATTGCTCACCAAAGATCTAGATAAGTTCCTTAGGGGGTCTAGTTTCCCAAATGGGGTCACTTGTGGGGGTTTCCACTGTTTAGGCACATCAGAGGCTCTCCAAATGCAACATGGCGTCTAATCTCAATTCCAGCCAATTTTGTTTGGAAAAAGTCAAATGGTGCTCCTTCCATTCCGAGCTCTGCTGTGCGCCCAAACAGTGTTCCCCCCCACATATGGGGTATCAGCGTACTCAGAACAAATTGGACATCAACTTTTTGTGTCCAATTTCTCCTGTTACCCTTGGGAAATAAAAAAATTAGTGACTAAAAGATAATTTTTGTGGGAAAAAAATAAGATTTTTTATTTTCATGCTCGGGCATTATAAACTTGTGTGAAGCACTTGGGGTTCAAAGTGCTCACCAAAGATCTAGATAAGCTCCTTAGGGGGTCTAGTTTCCAAAATGGGGTCACTTGTGGGGGGTTTCCACTGTTTAGGCACATCTGGGGCACTGCAAACGGAACATGACCCCCATCAACGTCTGCATTCCAAAACGTTACTACTTCCTTTCCAAGCCCTGTCGTGCGCCCAAAACAGTGGTTCCCCCCCACAATATGGGGTATCAGCGTACTCAGAACAAATTGGACATCAACTTTTGTGGTCCAATTTCTCCTGTTACCCTTGGGAAAATAAAAAATTAGTTACTAAAAGATAATTTTTGTGGAAAAAAATAAGATTTTTTATTTTCATGCTCGGGCATTATAAACTTGTGTGAAGCACTTGGGGGTTCAAAGTGCTCACCAAAGATCTAGATAAGCTCCTTAGGGGGTCTAGTTTCCAAAATGGGGTCACTTGTGGGGGGTTTCCACTGTTTAGGCACATCTGGGCACTGCAAACGGAACATGACCCCCATCAACGTCTGCATTCCAAAACGTTACTACTTCCTTTCCAAGCCCTGTCGTGCGCCCAGTTTCCCCCCCCACATATGGGGTATCAGCGTACTCAGGACAAATTGGACAACAACTTTTGTGGTCCAATTTCCTTGGGAAAAATCAAAAATTTGGGACTAAAAAATCATTTTTGTGGAAAAATTTTTTTTTATTTTTCAGACCCAGGTATTATAAACTTTGTGAAACACTTGGGGTTCAAAGTGCTCACAACAGATCTAGATAAGTTCCTTAGGGGGTCTAGTTTCCAAAATGGTGTCACTTGTGGGGGGTTTCCACTGTTTAGGCACATCAGGGGCTCTCCAAACACGACATGGCGTCCAATCTCAATTCCAGCCAATTTTAGTTTGAAAAAGTCAAACAGCGCTCCTTCCCTTACGAGCTCTGCCGTGTGCCCAAACAGTGGTTTTCCTCCACATATTGGCTATTGGCGTACTCAGGAGAAATTGCACAACAACTTTATCTGTCCATTTGCTTCTTTTACCCTTGTGAAAATAAAAAAAAAAGTTTGTAAAAGATCATTTTTTGTGGCTAAAAAGTTAAATATTCATTTTTTCCTTCCACGTTGCTTCAGCTCCTGTGAAGCACCTGAAGGATTAATAAACTTCTTGAATGTGTTTTGAGTACCTTGAGGGTGCAGTTTTTAGAATGGTGTCACTTTTGGGTATTTTCTGCCATATAGACCCCTCAAAGTGACTTCAAATGTGAGGTGGTCCCTAAAAAAAAATGGCTTTGTAAATTTTGTTGTAAAAAATGAGAAATCGCTGGTCAACTTTTAACCCTTATAACTTCCTAACAAAAAAAAATTTTGGTTCCAAAATTGTGCTGATGTAAAGTAGACATGTGGGAAATGTTATTTAGTAACTATTTTGTGTGATATATTTCTCTGTTTTAAGGGAATAAAAATTAAAATTTTGAAAATTGCAAAATTTTAAAAAATTTTCGCCATATTTGCGTTTTTTTCAAAAATAATCGCAAGTTATATCGATGAAATTTTACTTCTAACGTGAAGTACAATATGTCACGAGAAAACAATCTCAGAATCGCGAAGATCCGTCGAAGCGTTCCAGAGTTATAACCTCATAAAGAGACAGTGGTCAGAATTGTAAAAATTGGCCCGTCATTAACGTGCAAACCACCCTTGGGGGTGAAGGGGTTAATTTCTCTGTCCTTTGATGTCATCGGACATCAGAGGACAGAGAAAAAGGGTCCCCCAGGACCCCATGTGGCCCCCGATCCCCTGCATGTGGCCCCAGGGCCCTCCGGTGTCCCCCGGTGCCGACGCTATGAAGAAAATGGCGGGCGCATGCTCAGTGCGCCCGCCGCTATGTGCTGGGGGGATGGGCAATATTCTCTGGGGTCTCGGCTACCGGGGGTAGCCGAGATCCCAGAGAATATGATCCGGTCGGTATTCACCAATCCCGGTGTTGCGATCACCGCTATACAAGCATAACGCGATCGCAAAAAAAAAATGATTTCTCTCCCCTCTGATGTGATCACACATCAGAGGGGAGAAAATGAGGGTCCCCATGTCCCCCTGGACCCCACCTGTACCTTCCGGCGTCCTCCAGCAGGTCCCCCTGGCCTCCGATCCTCCCGGTCTTCTTCCTGGAAAAAAAAAAACCGGCGGGCGCATGCGCAGTGCGCCCGCCGATCTGCTTGGCGGCAGATTAAAATTTTTTTTCATTCATTCTCCAGAAAGTGCATTTTGATCACTGTGATAAACTATCACAGTGATCAAAATAAAAAAAAACAGTACATAACCCCCCCATTTATCACCCCCTTAGATAGGGACATATAATAAAAAATAGAAATTATATTTATTTTCATTTTTCCGTTAGGGTTAGGGTTAGCATTAGGGTTAGGGTTAGCATTAGGGTTAGCATTAGGGATAGGGTTATAATTAGTGTTAGGGTTAAGCTGGGTTCATACTGCGCTATGGCAGTCCGTTTAGACGGACTGCGTTACACCGCGGTATAACGCGGTGTAACGCAGTCCGTTAACGCTGCCATTCACCCCCATTTGAGGGCGCATCGCGACGGATGCCGTAAAGCGGCATGCGTTTGCGACGTGCCATCATTCAGTGACGGAGCCTCAGACACGGGCTGCAGCATCTGGGCTCCGTCACCCTAGCGCAGATGAATCATCTGCTGATTCCTCTGCGCTAGCGGGTATAGCATAACGCGATCGCGTTATGCTATACCGTTACCAGCCCGTCAACGCTATGTGTTGAACGGCTGGTAAAACGCAAAATGAACCTAGCCTTAGGTTAGGGTTAAAATTAGGGTTAGGGTTAAAATTAGGTTAGGGTTACAATTAAGGTTAGGGTTACAATTAGGTTGGAATTAGGGTTGGGATTTAGGTTAGGATAGGGTTAGGGGTGTTGGGGTTAGGGTTGGAGCTAGAATTGAGGGATTTCCACTATTTAGGCACATCAGGGATCTCCAAAAACGACGTGCGTTCAAAAAGTCAAATGGCGCTCCCTTCCTTCCGAGCCCTGCCGTGCGCCCAAACAGTGGTTTACCCCAACATAGGGGTAAAAAGCGTACTCAGACAAATTGCACACCAATTTTGGGGTTCTAATTTCTCCTGTTACCCTTGGGAAAAAAAAAATAGCTGGCTAAAAAAATCATTTTTGAGAAAAAAAATCATTTTTTATTTCACAGCTCTGCGTTTATAAGTTTCTGTGAAACACTTGGGGTTCAAAGTGCTCACCACACATCTAGATAAGCTCCTTGGGGGGTCTAGTTTCCAAAATGGTGTCACTTGCAGGGGTTTCTACTGTTTAGGCAGATCAGGAGCTCTCCAAACACAACATGGCATCCACCAATTCTGTTTGAAAAAGTCGAACGGCGCTCCTTCCCTTCCAAGCTCTGCCATGCATTCAAACAGTGGTTTACCCCCACATATGGGGTATCATCATGCTCAGGACAAATTGCACAAAAACTTTTGGGGTCTTGTTACCATTGGGAAAATAAAAATTGGGGTGAACAGATCGTTTTTGTGAAAAAAATATGATTTTTTATTTTCACGGTTCTATGTTATAAACTTCTGTGAAGCACTTGGAGGTTCAAAGTGCTCACCACACATCTAGATAAGTTTCTTAGGGGTCTAATTTCCAAAATGGGGTCACTTGTGGGGGTTTCCACTGTTTAGACACATCAGGGCCTCTACAAACACGACATGACGTCCAGCCAATTCTGCGCTGAAAAAGTCAAATGTCGCTCTTTTGCCCGAATATGGTACCAATAAATACGTCCCGCTCGTCCGCAAAAAATTAGCCCACAGATAACTCTGTCGGCCGAAATATGGAAAAATTATAGCTCTCAAAATACGGCAATGCAAAATTTTCTTACAAAAAATTCTTCCAAAGGAAGCGTCTTTTAGTGTGTGACAGAAGCTAAACATGAAAAAGGATGTAAATCTGGTATCGCTGTAATCGCACCGACCCGAAAAATAAAGTCACCTAATCACTAATACAGCATGAGGAACGGCGTAAAAAAGAAAACCAATTCTTCACCTTTTGTGGATTTGTTCATTCTGTCTCCCAAAGAAACGCAGTAAGGCGATCACAGGGGTTTACCCCCACATATGAGTATCAGCGTACTCAGCACAAATTGCACATCAACTTTTGGGGCCAATTTCTCCTGTTACCCTTATAAAAATAAAAATTTGGGGGCAAAAAGATCATTTTTTGTGGAAAAAAAATATGATTTTTTTATTTCATGGCGCTATGTTATAAACTTCTGTGAAGCACTTGGGGGTTCAAAGTGCTCACCACACATCTAGATAAGTTCCTTAAGGGGTCTAGTTTCCAAAATGGGGTCACTTGTGGGGGTTTCCACTGTTTAGACACATCAGGGGTCTCCAAACACGACGTGGCGTTCAAAAAGTCAAATGGCGCTCCCTCCCTTCCGAGCCCTGCCGTGCGCCCAAACAGTGGTTTGCCCCAACATATGGGGTATCAGTGTACTCAAGAGAAATTAGAACCCCAAAATTGGGGTGCAATTTGTCCTGTTACCCTTGGGAAAATAAAAATAGCTGGCTAAAAAAATAATTTTGAGAAAAAAATGATTTTTTCATTTTCTCGGCTCTGCGTTTATAAATTTCTGTGAAGCACTTGAGGGTTCAAAGTGCTCACCACACATCTAAATAAGCTCCTTGGGGGGTCTAGTTTCCAAAATGGTGTCACTTGCAGGTGGTTTCTACTGTTTAGGTACATTAAGGGCTCTGCAAACACAACATGACGCCCGCAGAACATGTCATCAAAGTCTGCATTACAAATGGCGCTCCTTCCTTTCCAAGCACTCCCATGCGCCCACACAGTGGTTTCACCCCACATATGGGGTATCAGCGTACACAGGAAAAAAATTGCACAACAACTTTTTGGGCCCAAAATTTCTCCTGTTACCCTTGGGAAAAAAAAAAAAATAGCGGGCTAAAAGAATCATTTTTGAGGAAAAAAAAATTTTTATTTTCACGGCTCTACGTTTATTAATTTTCTGTGAAGCACTTGGGGGTTCAAAGTGCTCACCACACATCTAGATAAGTTCCTTAAGGGGTATAGTTTCCAAAATGGTGTGATTTGTGGGGGGTTTTCGACTGTTTAGGGGTAACAGGGCTCTCCAAACGCGACATGGCGTCCAATTTCAATTCCACCCAATTTTGGTTTGAAAAAGTCAAACGGCGCTCCTTCCCTTCCAAGCCCTGCCATGCGCCCAAACAGTGGTCCCACCCCACATATGGGTATCAGCGTACTCAGGACAAATTGGACAACAACTTTTGTGGTCTAATTTCTCCTGTTACCCTTGGGAAAATAAAAAATTGGGGACTAAATGATCATTTTGCAAAAAATATGACTTTTTATTTTCATGCCCGAAGTTAAAAAACTTCTGTGAAGCACTTGGGGGTTCAAAGTGCTCACCACACATCTAAGTTTCCTTAGGGGGTCTAGTTTCCAAAATGGTGTCACTTGTGGGGGTTTCCACTGTTTAGACCATTAGGGCCTCTAAAAAATGCGACATGGCGTCCAGCCAATTCTGAGTTGAAAAAGTCAAACGGCGCTCCTTCCCTTCCAAGCTCTGCCATGCACCCAAACATGGTTTACCCCCAACATAAAGGGGTATCAGCATGCTCAGGACAAATTGCACAAAAACTTTGGGGTCTTGTTACCCTTGGGAAAATAAAAAATTGGGGTGAACAGATCATTTTTGTGGAAAAAATAAAATTTTTTTATTTTCACGGTTCTATGTTATAAACTTCTGTGAAGCACTTGGAGGTTCAAAGTTGCTCACCACACACTAGATAAGTTCCTTAGGGGTCTAATTTCCAAAATGGGGTCACTTGTGGGGGTTTCCACTGTTTAGACACATCAGGGCCTCTACAAACACGACATGACGTCCAGCCAATACTGCGCTGAAAAAGTCAAACGGCGCTCCTTCCCTTCCAAAACTCTGCCATGCACCCAAACAGTGGTTTACCCCCACATATGGGGTATCATCATGCTCAGGACAAATTGCACAAAAACTTTTGGGGTCTTGTTACCCTTGGGAAAATAAAAATTGGGGTGAAAAATTGTTTTTGGAAAAAATATGATTTTTTATTTTCACTGTTCTATGTTAAAACTTCTGTGAAGGGGGGCGTGGCCTAGACACCTAGCAGAGCAACGTGCTTTCTAGTAGCTCCTGCTCCTAGGCTGCTATTTCATCAAAAAACTTAGAGTTGTTGGATGGTCTCGCGACTTGGAGTGTACTTTCCTGCAGAGGGACTCCCCCCAGCCCTAAAACTGTAGTGGCAGAGAGAAGGAC
>JARQOD010011163.1:0-24529 GCA_033576555.1 Oophaga sylvatica
GATCTTTTTGGGACAAAACGGCACCTGCCCCAATTTCAGAGGCATCAACCTCCACCTGAAATGGAAATATCACAACGAGAACAGCCATATAGTCTCAAATGTAAAAAAACTTTATTAGAAACAATAAAAATGAAGAGGAGAAGGAAAAACAGGAATGGTAGTAGGGAAGTGGTAATATGTGGTGGTGATAATAAACAACAAGTGGAAAAAAGCAATGGGCCAGGAGACGAAAACTGCTCACAGAAAGTAGATCTGAGATATTAACAATACCATCATGCAAAATGGGAGAAAAATAGATAAACATGGCACATGACTAGAAATAATAGTACACAAATAAATTCAGTATAAAATTTGTGGTACTAAATTGGCATCAGAGGTATACAAGGTGAAACATTGAATTGGCACCATATGATTAATATGAGTAAGTGTGCAGAGCATACGGCTCAATATATCTATATATGTGCAATCTGTATATCAAGCAACATGCAACAATAAATACCAGATGAATGCATCAACGTGCCATAATAGGCTACAACGGCCGTATACATGTATGCACAATGCAACAAATCATATACATATAAGTGTGGACAGTCATTGAATGCAATGACATGTCACATATGGTGCCAGAGAGATGCGTACAAGTGCCATAAGTGCCTCCCTTTGGGGAGGGCTGGATGTCGCTCTGCTCACAATAAGGTATACCTCTTTAGCAGCCTTTCTTTACTAGACATGACTTCATTGTAGTCATGCTCTGCCTATGCCCATGTTACATTGCTGCTTTAACCATTATGGCACTTGTACGCATCTCTCTGGCACCATATGTGACATGTCATTGCATTCAATGACTGTCCACACTTATATGTATATGATTTGTTGCATTGTGCATACATGTATACGGCCGTTGTAGCCTATTATGGCACGTTGATGCATTCATCTGGTATTTATTGTTGCATGTTGCTTGATATACAGATTGCACATATATAGATATATTGAGCCGTATGCTCTGCACACTTACTCATATTAATCATATGGTGCCAATTCAATGTTTCACCTTGTATACCTCTGATGCCAATTTAGTACCACAAATTTTATACTGAATTTATTTTTGTACTATTATTTCTAGTCATGTGCCATGTTTATCTATTTTTCTCCCATTTTGCATGATGGATTGTTAATATCTCAGATCATTGCTTTTTTCCACTTGTTGTTTATTATCACCACCACATATTACCACTTCCCTACTACCCTTCCTGTTTTTCCTTCTCCTCTTCGTTTTTATTGTTTCTAATAAAGTTTTTTTACATTTGAGACTATATGGCTGTTCTCGTTGTGATATTTCTGTATTCAGTACAGCTTGTCTTCTTACTATGTCCAATATGCACATGTCTATCTAGCACAGTTTTGCTTATTGACTATTTCTACATGTGATATGTCGGGCATTACTAATTTCTCCACCTGAAATGGCAGAGAAACATCAGGCTGCCGTAGAACAGGAGCAGAAGTGAATTTCTGCTTAAGTTCCTGAAATGCAGAGACTGCCTCAGGAGGCCAATTCACCACATCAGAACCCTTTTTGGTCAAATCAGTTAATGGTTTAACAATAACAGAGAAATTACCAATAAATTTACGATAAAAATTGGCAAAACCCAAAAATCTTTGAAGAGCCTTTAATGAAGTAGGTTGGACCCAATCACAGATGGCCTGAACCTTGACCGGGTCCATTTCAATAACAGATGGGGACAAAATTAATCCCAGAAATGAGATCCTCTGTACGCCAAAAAGACACTTTGATCCCTTCACATACAGAGCATTCTCTCTCAAAATCTGGAATACAGTTCGAACATGTTTCACATGAGAGTCCCAGTCATTAGAAAAAATCAAGATATCATCCAAATAAACAATCAGAAATTTGTCCACAAAATCCCTGAAAATGTCATTCATGAAGGACTGGAAGACAGAAGGAGCATTAGTGAGCCCAAAGGGCATCACTAGGTACTCAAAATGCCCTTCAGGGGTATTGAATGCCGTCTTCCATTCATCCCCGTGCTTAATGCGAATAAGGTTATACGCCCCCCTGAGGTCAAGCTTGGTAAACCAAGTAGCGTTTTTCACCCTGGAAAACAGGTCAGAAATCAAGGGTAACGGATATTGATATTTCACAGTAATATTGTTCAAAAGACGATAATCAATACACGGCCTTAATGAACCATCCTTTTTGGCCACAAAGAAAAAACCGGCACCTAAGGGTGAAGAGGATGGTCTGATATGACCCTTCTCCAATGATTCCTTGATATAAGACCGCATAGCGTCATGTTCAGGTACAGACAAGTTAAAAAGGCGACCTTTAGGGAATTTACTACCCGGCACTAATTCAATAGCGCAGTCATAGCTCCTATGGGGAGGCAAGGATGCAGATTTACTTTCGCTAAACACATCAGAAAAAATCAATCAAAAAGTCAGGAACATCCTGAGCCTGGGGGGAGGCAGAAAAAACAGGAGTGTTGGTATTAACACATTGGCAGCCCCAACTGGTTACAGACACAGATTTCCAATCCAAAACAGGATTATGAGACTGTAACCAAGGGAAACCCAGTACGATAATATCATGCAGATTATACAGAACCAAAAATTTGCAGCACTCCTGGTGATCAGGCTCAACCCTCATTATCACCTGAGTAGAGAACTGAGGTTTATTCTCAGCCAAAGGGTAGAATCGATCCCCAGTACGGGAATAGACTTCTGTAGGGGTATCAAGGGAAACCCACAACGTTTAGCAAAATCATAATCCATCAGGTTAATAGCTGCTCCAGAATCAACGAAAGCCTGAGCAGAAAATGAGGACAGAGAGCATATCAGAGTGACAGTTAATAAAAACTTAGTCTGAACATTACCCAAGACAACTGAGCGTGCAAAACGTCTTCCCCGCTTAGGGCAGACTGAAATAGCATGAGAGGCATCACCACAGTAGAAACATAACCCATTGCGCTTTCGAAACTCATGACGCTGTGCCCCAGACACCACTCTATCACACTGCATGGATTCAGAAGCAGGTTCACAAGGCAACACCACTCCACGCATACTTCTCCGCTCACGCAAACGTCTGTCAATTTGAATCGCTAATGACATAGAATCATTGAGACCAGAGGGGACAGGGAATCCCACCATAACATCCTTTACATTATCTGACAGACCCTTCCGGAAAAGGGCCGCCAAAGCGTCGTCATTCCACTTGATCAGGACTGCCCACATACGGAATCTCTGACAGTATAACTCAGCGTCATCAAGCCCCTGATTTAATGCCAACAAGGCTTTTTTCAGCTTGATCAGTGACATTAGGCTCATCGTACAATAACCCCAAAGCCTGAAAAAATGCATCAACATCATCAAAACAGGATCCCCAGGTGTCAGGGAAAAAGCCCAATCCTGAGGATCGCCGCGCAGGAGAGAGATGACAATTTGAACCTGCTGCGCTGCGTTCCCTGAGGACTTAGATTTTAAGGCAAAAAACAATTTACAATTATTTTTGAAATTCTGAAACTTAGCTCGATCCCCTAAAAACAAGTCTGGCATGGGGATCCTAGGTTCCACAACAGGCAACCTAGCAAGACAGGTAGCAATACTCCGAACCTCAGTGGCAAGCTGATCCACACGGCCAGACAACTGTGCAAACTCCATTGAGAGAAATGATCCTCCCCAGCACCCAGAGATACAGAGGGAAAAAAAAAAATGCAACAAATAGAAAAATATCTCTGACAACTCTGACAACCTTTTTTTTTTTTTTTTTTTCTTTCACAATATTTTTCCCTTCTGTGAGTACCATACAATATTAAGTTTTTGGCCGGTGATACTGTTATGATTTGGTAGCTGAGGAGTGCAGGTAAAAAGGCAATACACCAGAGCAGTTGGAATCTATGAGATTGCAGTACCCTGACTAACCACCACAACTAGAGGCAGCCGTGGAGCATTCCTACGTTGGTCCTAGACGCCTCGTCACAGCCTGAGAAACTAACTACACCTAAAGATAGAAATAGGAAAGCTATCTGCCCCGGAGCAGAACCCCAAAGATAATAGAAAGCCCCCAAACATGTAATGGCGGTTAGACAAGAAGAAATACTGACACAGAAAGAAAATAGTATGAGCAAACGCTGGGGCCCAAACTAACTAAATAGAAAAGGATAGGAAGGGTACTTACTGCAATCCCAGAAAACCCTGAAAAGCACCAACTCTACTAATTTCAAAAACACCTGAGATCACACGACCTCTACCACCTAAATTAGTTCTCTGGTGTAACAAAATCAAAACAGCAGCCACTGAAAAAACTGTAAAAAGCAAAAGTACAAACATCAGTGGCTGAACTAAACTGAGAGGGCAAAAGCCCCCGGAGGGAACCCAGAAGGCCCCCACAGAAGTGCAGGACAAAATGCAAAAATCTAGCACAAAAACAAAAAGAAGAAAATGTCTTATCTGATAGCAGGAGATGCAGACACGACACAGCACGCTACAAGGGAAACAGGATTCAAGGATTGAGACCAGAACAATTGATCACCGGCAACCCTGATGGGAAGGTGACTCCCTTATATAAGACCAGTCAGTAACACCTGATTCCCAATCCTCACAATCTTCACTGGACAGACCAGCACCGCTTGTAACCACCAGAGGGAGCCTCTGCTCAGAACTCATCTCAAACACATTCACAACAGTATGGAGTATGAGCACCACATGCAGAAATCCCCACACTTACAGCCTCGGCTTCCATCGCTGAGGTCATTGATGGCCGTCTGAGGAATGTTCTGCCCTGCTTAATGCATCTGGGCAAATCATCAAGATCCACTTCTGGCAGCTTTCATTGTAATTGCCAACTAATGATGTCTTGGGAGCACGTTTAGGCCACGCAGGCTGCTCACAGGAGCACGAGTATGGGTCCTAGGACACTTTGAAGAAATGACCGTATCACTGGTTCTACCACCAAATTAATGTAACGCCGAGCTGTTAGTGTACCAAAAATGACAACTAGAGGAGTCAGACTACCATCCATTATATCACCATACACCATAATCTCGGGAGAAGACCGTGTTGACGTTCCCTTGTGAAGACCTCTTCTTAATGATGTTCACGAGGTCTCCAGACCAGTCTCCGGCTATCACTGCGTCCAATACAATTGCAAGACTCATCACTGAAAAGGATAGACCTCCATTCCAGCCTCCATTGCCATCTGGCTCTGCATGTTAAAAGAAATCTAAAAAAAATTGCATGCGAGAATTGGATCACAACTACGCAGAAGATGGAGAACTTAATTTCTCCATCTTTTCCATTGTGTCAGTTGGTGTAAATCGGACTGTCCGAGTGCAATCCGATATTTTGCACGCACCAATAGACTTGTATGAGTGCATGCCGTTCGATATACACTGCCAGTCGCAGCATTCAGCGATTTTTTTATTTCTCATGCCGATTCAGCATGAGAAAATAAACAGTAGTCGGCACTGCCCCATAGAAGAAGATTGGAGCGAGGGCTATCTGATGAAACATCGAATAGCACTCGTCTGACTTGGCTACTCACCTGTGTGAGTGAACCCTCAGGCAGTTAGCACAAAACCCATAGCCTCTGTTGTAGAGACCCATGTGCCGTCACCACTTCTTCCTCATTAGGGTATATTGACATCATTTTTTATGAGGATTTATAAGCAGATTTTACTGCAAAATCCAAGGAAAAAAATGTCTTCAAATACCTTTTGAAAAAAGTGTCCTATTGATTATAATGAGAAATGCTCAAAATAACGTGAAAAAAACATCACATTGTGCCCTACAGGAGGGTTTTTACCATTAACATCGATTAGAAGGTTAATTCATAGAATTTGAAGCTTTTTATGTGGATTTTGGAGTAGAATCTATTTCTCAGTTCTCATCAAAAATCTGAAAAATTAGAGAGCTGATTTATGGAGTCTTGTAAGTAGAATTCACACCTATCACACATTTATGGTATATACTTTTTATACCCCATAAATGTCACAAAAGTTAATACCCCCTTTAATTTGTATTATGGTCTTTGCTGTTGGTTCAGTATGACAATTTGGCCTTTGTGAATATTAGTCAGGCCTGTACATGTTTTTGTTCTGCAAGTAGAAACGTTTCCCCTTGGAACTCCAGTCAGAGGCCTCTCACCCAGCCAAATCAGATCTCATGCTTAGCACTGAGGAGTGGCAACACCCCTGAAACACGTGTCAGTAATTAGAGTTTCTGGTTTGGCTTTCCATACTTAGTCATGTGGCAAGGTTCGTTAAAAGGTCGATATTGACTTTTAGGATTGCTACATCCAAGCGATGGTGCCAGAGATCAAGTCGTCTCCTCCTGAAGAGGTTATTGCTTATTAATTGGGTATGGAAGATGTCTGCACATTCTGGATTTGCTGCAAGGAATTATCCGCAGGGAAATCCAAAGTGACAAATGGATTCTGCTGCTGATATCATGCAAACTTCATCTGCAAAGTGAAAAAATAAGTATTCACACTTCTTCTTCCGCTTTCAGGCTCCTAGGACAGTTGCCTCTCTGGTTTCAGCCCATGTTAGCTTCTCATGTTGATATTTCATCCATGGGATTTTATTCTAACTTTGCGTGTTTTTTTATTTATTTTGGACTAACACATTTTGCTGCGCAACCGCACTACATCTGCAGCAAAATCTGGAAAACTGTCTTTTTTTTGCAGATTTTGACCTCCATCATTGATATGCTCAGAAAGTCCACAGCAATTCTGTCCTGTAGCTATACCAAGGTTTTCCAGTAGCATAGACTAAAGTTTTATCACTGACATGACTGGAGAAGGAGCCTGGAGGAGGGAAGTTTGACATTATGTTAGCCAGATGCTAACCTCTTCTGCTTCTTCACAGGCATAAGACTCTGAGAATATCAAACAGTTGACACTTTGGTTGGGGCTTGTTTGCCAAGACATAAATTTGGCAGATATCCTCAGTGCTGAATGTTGTCTAGTTAGTTAATAGACTCTTTTAGAGACCTTTCAACAACCCGATGAGGTCAAGAAGTCAGCAGAGGTTTGTTCCTTTCACCTGAAACCGCAGGCAGCAAATAAGTGGGCAGCAGTGTGAGGAGCAGGAGTGAAACGTAGACCACAAGTGTGGCCTCCATGGACCGTAATGTTCCAAGATCATTGATTGTGGTTACAAGGTTTACTGCAAGACATTTCTGACCCCACAAATGACTCTGTAATCAGTAATGTGTCTTCTCATTGAAGCTCCACAAATGAATCAACCTGAAAATGCTTAGTATTATTGTCCTAGTGCAAATCTTCAAGTAAACCATCTCTTCTACTCTAGTTATAGCCAAAGCTCCATTTATTGGTTTGAAGTAAGAATTCCAGAAGACAAATAGATTGATAATTATTTACGCTGTTCATAAGAATTTGATGTGTCCATTAATTTTTTTTGTTAAAGGGGTTGCCCACTGCTCGGACAACACTTTTTCAATCCCTATGTTGTCCCCTGTAAAATAATAACAGATATTCTCACCTTCGGTGCCGGAGTCGTTCCAGCATCCGAGGAGCTCTCACTTCTTTCGGATGCGTGTGATTTGTCTGAAGGAGTGGACACAGAAGCTAACAATGTCACGTGATCCTCGGGAGCTCCAGAGTCGATACCACTGGAAGGACGTTGCCACCGTAGGTCAGCACAAGTTGTGTAATTTTACAAGGGATTGAGAAGGGATTGTCGAAGTAGTGGAGAATCCCTTTAATCTGGAAGAGTTTAAAGGGAATCTGTCACCCCATTTTTTCGACCATCAGCTGTAGCCACCGCCATCAAGGGCTTATCTACAGCATTCTGTAATGCTGTAGATAAGCCCCCGATGTCACCTGAAAGAGAAGAAAAATGAGTTATATTATATTCATCTATGAATATCAGCCCGCAGCTGTCTGCCTAGCCTTTCTGGCTATAAATTATAGGGGGACCCCACGTCATTTTTTTTGGGGGGTCCCCCTATTTTAATAGCCAGTGAAGGCTAGCTGCAGGCTGATATTCATAGCCTGGGAAGATCCATGGGTATTAACCCCTTCCCAGGCTAGAAATATTGGCCCCAGCTGTCGGCTTTCCCCCTCTGGCGCAGAAAATTGCGCGGGAGCCCACGCCATTTTTTTTCCTATTATTTTTTTTTATTAACTATTGTGTTAAGATTTTGTGTGTGTGTACGCGTGTGTGTCTTTAACTATTTATGTACCATTTTATCTATCTACCTATATATCTTTCTGTCTATCTATATATCTATCTTTCTATATATATATTTCTAACTATCTATTATCCATCTATCTATGTATTTTCTATCTATCTAACTACTGGTATCTATTATCTATCTATGGCCGGCGTCATACTGGCGAGTGTGATGCGAGTAAGTCGCACGACTTTCTCGCATCAACACCCGGCACGGCCGCCCGCTCTCGGACCCGAGTGTGCGGCTGCATGTATTTCTATGCATGTATTTCTATGCAGCCGCACACTCGGGTCCGAGAGCGGGCGGCCGTGCCGGGTGTTGATGCGAGAAAGTTGTGCGACTTACTCGCATCACAATCACAAGTGTGACGCCGGCCTATCTCTATCTGTGTGTGTGTGTAATGGAGTGTGGGTTGGACAAATGTAAAAGAGGAGGTTGGACAAGAAATGACATCACAAATCTTTTTTTTTGTTAAACAACATATCTTTATTTAGCTGTCAAAACCGCATGAGAAAAAGCATGAAAAACCGTGCCAAAAACCGCGTCAAAACTGCGTCAAAACCGCGCTTGTGTTTTCTGCCAAGAGGTGCGGTTTCGGCACGGAAAAATCCGCAGGCAAATCCGCAATGTGTGCACAGGCTCTAAAGCTCCAAGACCCGGGTGTGGTGGCAAACTGTGCCCCTTTTATCTATACCACCTTCAATAATTAAGGAGTAGTCCTGCGATAGTCCAAGCTTTTAATCCATGCAGAAAAAGCTTAATATCCCACGTATTGAAGGAATTTCCCAGAATTTTAGCTGTGTATGTGGTGAGAATGTAGTAATAATGTCTCCACAGTTTGGATAAAATGGAGGACTATTCTACGTAAGCTTCCATTATCCTATAATCATTACATCTGCCCACGGGGAAACCACAAAACCAGTTTCATTGACATATTATGAAGGAAATGTACACATTTCGACAAACGGCAATGGAGCCAGAGGGATTCTCCACCCATATTAATCCACGTGTGGAGAGCTATGAATTTTGCTCCTCTGATGGCCTCACACTCAACACATCAAGAGCAGAAGAAAAACGTTGCCAATATAGTTAACTGTAATGCAAAAAGCAGGTGATAACGGTGAGAACAACCAGTGGGCGTCTGACCACAGAACATGACATGATGGTAGATTACTTGAATTACACCCATGTGCATCCTTGGCACAGATAACCCAGCAAACGGGAGCCAGAACTCGTTAGTCTACAAATAAACAGAGCACTTCTGCGTCTACAGATTATCAGGAGACTTTATCCCGTGGTTTCTCCTAATAATGTCTCCGTGACATTAATGATATTCTCTATATAGATGCATTATGTGGACCCCCGACCATCGTACCTAGAGGATACGCCTTTGACAGGTTGTTAATATGGAAGATGGCTTTCACAGTCTGGACTCTTCCGAGAGAGGCTTTCATGAAATAATGGAGGTGCCTGTGGGAATTTGTATTGTTGGGTGAGAAGATTTGATGTTCATCCCAATGGTGTTGGATGGGGTTGAGGCCAGGACCAAACTCCCTCACCCATGCCTTTTAAAAACCTTGCCTTGGGCGCTGTCACGGTTAACAGGAAAGGGTGTACCTCAAACCGCTCCCACAAATTTGGAATTGACAATTGTGTAAATCACTTTCTTTATTGTGGCCTAAAAGGTAATGTCTCTCCTTGTGAGGAGTGGCATTCCTGGCATGCTTGTGTACTGAGACTTAAAAGCCATGAAATACTCCTCTGGGAATTTAAATATGCAAATTGTCTCTTCAAAAGAGTAAGAAGACTTTAACTCTAGTGCCATCAATTAGAAGTAGCAATCCTAAAAGTCAGCATTGACACTTAAACAAGCATTGGTATATTACTTAGGATAATAGCCAAACCAAAATCTCAATTTGCAAACATGTGTTTCTGGGTGTTACCCCTCCTTAGTGCAAAGCAAAGTTCTCATTTGGCTTTATGAGAGGCCTCTGACTGGTGTATAAGGGGTAACGTTTATCCTTGCGGAGAGTGCCAAGCCTGACATACCAGGAGACGTATAGGCCATGCAATACTCCTCTAGGAACTTAAATATGTATATTGTCTCTTCAGAGAGGAAGAAGACTTGATAGTTTATATCAACCCTTTAACGAGCTTTACCACATGACTTAGGATAAAAGCCAAACCAGAGACTCAATTTGCAGACACATGTTGTGGGTTGTTGCCCCTCATCAGTGCCGAGCAAGAGATCTGATTTGCCTCTAATGGGGGTTGAAGAGGCATTCTTAGAAACCAGCGAGGCCTCTCATACATCCAAATCAAATCTCATACTTTCCACTGAGGAGGGGCAACACCCCGAAACACGTGTTTGAAAATTGAGATTCTGGTTTGGCTTTTATCCTAAGTCATGTAGCAAGGCTCGTTAAAGGGTCGATATTGACTTTTAAGATTGCTGCTTCCTATGGGTGGCACTAGAGTTCAAGTCCTCTTCCTCTCTGAAGAGGCAATTTGCTTATTTCTGTGCTGTAGCATTAATGTTACCTTTTACTGGAAAGAAGGGACCGCTTGGTCCAAACCCTAAAAACAGCTCCATGCTGTTATTGCTCCTTCACTAGACTTTAAGAAACTCATGATCACCCTTTGGCTTAATACATTATTTCTCCCCTTCCCTAAAAAATATGGGTCTTACCTGTATATGAATACCTGACAAATTCTTTATGGCTCAAGTGGATTGGTCAAAGCTTTATTTCTCAAAAACTGCAGTATCACCCAAACCACTATATGCCCAGTACAATAGGTGCAGGAGTTGTAATCGCACCCGGGCCTGGAGCCTAAGTGGCCCAAAAAGTCTCTTTGGCCTATATGAAAAGACCAATAATTGAGGGCCCCGTTTGAGCCTTTGCAATGGGGCCCTTGAGCTTCATGTTACCCGCTGCCAGCGCCCATCATTGAAACCTCTTTTCTTAATCTCAAACCTCCAGTCTGTTATCCAAAAAAACAATCACCGAGAGACCGTGAACTCTGAGGACTCTTTGTCAGTAATACAAGAGAGAACATCATTGGCAGTCGTCGTCCCCAGTTTGCATGGTAGGGGTTGTCCATCTCCTGATATTTTTTTTTGCCTAAATGCATGTATTTGGAGCTAAAAATAATTTTTGCATTTGAGTTTCTTTAAACATTTTGCACCGTTTGATTTTACAGGCTCTTTCTTTCCCTGCACATTAAAACAAAAAAAAATAATAACAATAATAAATCAATTTATAAAGTGCCAACATATTCCGCAGCAATTAGCTTTTAGCACATCGAACTTTGATTTGAACAGACAAAAGATCTATAAGCATCTCCCTTCAGACTTTAAGACTTTCAAGGTCACTGATGGATTCTCAGTTGACTCATTCTGTAGCCAGCAATAGGCTGTACAACACAGAGTCTATACAAAGCAAACTGCAATGTTTTTTTATAAAGTTGCAGAACCCAATTTTATCCCCAAATACATGCAGTTAAGTCGAAAAATGAAATAAAAAAAAATATCCATAAAGACGAATAAAACCTCTGTAAGGGCTGAGCTGTTGTTACTCCTAGTTGGTTCCAAATGCAGATGAGAAATCTGAACTCATTTTTGACAAAGGCAGAATCCTATGATTTTTGCCATGTTAAGAGGGAATCCGTCAGCAGGTCTTTGCTTTTTAATCTGAGAGCTGCATAACGTAGGGGCAGAGTCACAGATTTCAGGGTTGTGTCACTTATTAGTCTGTGTGCTGTATTTTCAATACAATCAGTGTTTTATCAGCAGGAGATTATCACTGCAGGACTGGTTCTCAAGTGCAGGCCAGTCCAGCTAATCTGTGTAACCACACCCCCACCACTGATTGGCAGCTTGCTGACAATGTATAGGAAGCTGACAATCAGTGGTGTGGGCGGGGTTATACACAGCTCAGCATTCATAGCACTGCTAAATATGCAGCAGAGAAAGCAGGGATTTTCACGGTCGAATATAGATATAGATCACGGTATGGACATAACAATTTACATAAATAGCCCATTTATAAGTATAATTTTATTAAAGATAGTAAAATATTCCTAAAATCCCACCTGAAACAAGTGAATAAAGGGATGAACAAGAAGGGACAGACCTTCACTAAAATCAATATCACAGTCAGTATAGGTACCCAAGTAAAAGGGGAAAATACTGTCCTTGATATCCCCTAGACTCACCCTTCCTGTCCGTGGAGGATGGCCCCCTAATTCAGCACGCCAGTAGCGCCCCCACTCACGAGTCGTCTGTCCCTCATTTTCCCTGTTTGTCCCTGATCCCACTAGTTATGTGGACACACTTGGAGAAAATATTCCATATGGGGGTATTCTCAGCTCTTCTGTGGAGTGCATATGTGTAGCCCTGGTGTTAGGCACACGCAGTACCCTGGAGAGTGTGTGGCGAGACAGCAGTTTAATGCTAAATATTCATTCACTCGACATATACTAGACACACCCTTAGGGTAGTGGAGTATACTCTAGAGGGAGTGGTCAAGGTATGTGTTTAGAGTGATTAGTCTAGTTCCTGTCTTCGGACAGTGAGGACGTGTAGAGTGAGTGTCTAGACTTCTGAGAGAGAAGACGTCTGGAGGGAGGAAGGAGTCTAGCCAGCTCTATCATCAGTTCTTATCGTGGAGTCTGGTACAGGTGTTTGAATTCACCTTAGTCTAGTCAGAGCTGTATCACCTCATCAGCATACACTGGAAGGAAAGAAGAAGTTTTAGTGCAGAAAGTCTTCAGCATCCTGTCTAAAGGACGGTATCAGGTTCAGAGACGTGCTCCTGCCTATTGATAACTGAGCATCTCTAGCTAACTTCGAAGGAAGGAAAAGAAAGAAGTGACTGCTCGACCCTTGGCTAGTTTGAGTGCTTATGTTACCAGCGTGGACAAGGCGAAAGGCACAGTGGTTTATTGGAATAGTGCTTACGGATTGAAGAAGTCCTGCACATTGCTACCGGTCACTGGGGACCGAAGGATCACTATTGTTTCAAGCACAGTGATAAGAAAACCAGGAATTTACCGGACCTTAGGTCGCGGCAAACAAGCCCCTTATAGTCAGTACGTAACTGGGGTCAGGGAAGTGAAGACTTTGAGTCAGTGCACGACAAGATAAGAATTCAGCTTCTTCGCAGGAAGGCTCCTAACACAAAGCTGACTGGGCGGTACAGCTATAGATTAGCTGGAGATTTTGAGGGAACTACGCTTCAGGCTGGTTGTACTCGTTGTATTGGAAGTAAAGGAGGCCCCTAACTTGTCCAGCTGCTGTCTCAAGATACACTCTCCTTGGATCAGCCTCCCTGGGACCTGCCTGAACATCTTACAAGTAAAGGTATGGAAAGACGCTGACCGTGTGAGACTGTGTTCTTTATCTGCACCCGACTTCACAAATCCCATAGACTTTGAGGGACCAGTCCCACCTGTAGGGGACCCGACATCTAGCTGCCTCACCATCCCCTCAGAGATCTACTGCAGCGCTGGTACAAATTACCAGAATACTACAGGTGGCGTCACGAACTGTACATAAACCTATCCCCTGTAAATATATCCCCAACATACGCCAGACCGCCAGGGCCACAGACCGAGCCACAGCTACCTGTGACAAAAACCCCATAGACTTCCATGGGCTCGGCTCTGAGTACCCCATTGCCCTGGTAACCCACAATTGTGGTGGCGGTCGACACAACTTTGGCGTCACGAACAGGATCCGAAACTCGCAGAATTGCGAGCCCTGTGTGCCTAAGGAATTGTTTTTGTGAAAAAGGACTGTTTGCACTTTTGGCGCCAAAATCGCCATTTTTGTCGCCATATTCGCGCCCTTAGGCGCTGGAGAAGAAGGTGGGCGTACCTTCGTGGGCGTCTACCCCCCTGTGGCGCGAAGAAAATGCCGGCCTTCTCAAAGTGCTATTACAACATGCGATCCTGCCCTACAGCAAAGGAGGTCCGCCTCCTCTTCACCTTCCCTGCGAGGAGGAGGAGACGCAAACCCCACCTCCACGGAAGAGACCGGATGTCTCCGCAGAAAGAAGAATCTTCTGGAACATCATGGAGGCAGGACGTGTGCAGCCGAGCAGGGAAGCGGAGGAAGGCAGGCCCCGTGCCCCAGCCAAGCTGCCACCAGCATCGGAGTTATCCGTGGTCCTGCACCTGCAACAGGCGTTGCTAGAGACAAGAGAAGAAAATGCACGCCTGAAGAAGATGGTCCAGCACCAACCTGGATTTGAAGAGATCGAGAGACGCCGGCGTACCCTGGAGCAGCGGAGGCTGTGGGACACGGTGATCTCTCCCCTCAACGACCCCCCACGATTCCAGATACCGAAGAGTCTGCTGCCCAAGGCGAAGGAGCAACCGGAGGCTGCCCCCGAAAGTACCGATCCCGATCCCACCGGTGAAGCGGTGGAAGCGAAGGAGGTTGAGGAGGTACAGCCAATCCCGGAACGCCCGCCCGGCCAAGAGGCCGCAGCAGATGATCGGTCCCCGGCAGGGACACCGGAGGGGTCCTGTCCGTCACTACCAGATGTGGACTGGGACGAAATGGCGCGCCTGGATGACGTCGCCTATACCGCCCAGTGGGAACAGGAATGGCAGAGTCGTGAGGAGAAGAAGAGGCGTCAGCAGGAGGAAGAGCGGGAAACTCAGAGGAACCGTCAGCGACAATATGCCGAGCTGATCGCGGACAAAGAGACTGTCCGGAGAGATAAAGGTACTCTGAGGGAACCGCGGCGGCAGGGGTGTGTGACTGAGTTCCAGCTCCGAAAGGGCTGGGGCTTTATCCGTGAACCGGGCCTCTACCCAGCGGTCTTTGTCAGCAGGCGTGACGTAGAATCCCACCTGCCGCAAGGCCATCCCGGGAGGGACTTAGTAAATGGAGATATCGTCACATATACGCGGCACTGGGAATGAAGGGATGGTATGCCCTTAACGTCACCGTCGTCCGTGACCCCGTCCCAGACGCAGGTACCGTCACCATTACCGCAGCGTCCCCGTCTCCAGCTCAAGCAGAATCCGGCCGTGCCCCAGCATCGCCCCCTGCAAAATCATCGCAACAAGCGACCCAGATTTCATCGCAAATTAAAGTCACCTCTACATCGCAACATGCGACCCAGTCTCAATCGCAATCCCTGACGCGGTCCATATCGCTAACTGTGATTGAAACGCAATCGGTGTCACGTGAAGAAAATGTACCCGTTGCGCCCCTAGAGGTTCGCACAAGAACTGTGGCGACTCAGACCCTGATCGCAGCACATGATTTGCTGGTCCTGGGATCTAGGGCCCATTGCATCGTTCCAGCCCCCGGGGTGGAAAATGTATTAGAAAGTGTATTTGCAGAGAATGAATAAATAAGTAAAGTAGAAGTGGTGAGATCCCTATCGGGTCTACCAAAAGTAAAAAAAGAAAGTTTGAAATGTTTTATAAAGTTTTGCACAAAATTATATAGTGAATATATATATTTCTACTGTAGAATGCCCGGCTGGGTAAATGGTAAATGGTAAATGGTAAATAGTAACCAGAAAAAGTTTTTGCACTTTAGTATTATGTGATATTATATAATATTTCTTAGGTTTTACATTGGACTTGGAGGTTAAGGACTATGCTAACCCAGAACTTACTTGTAAATAGTTGCGCTTCGGTGCCCTATCTTGGTTTTACATAAACCACTACAACTACCTCTGAAAACAAAACCCGTGTGGTGTGGCACTGAGTGAGGTCTGCAATTGGATGTCCTGCAGCCCACCCAGGACCTACGTTGAAGGTTTGGTGCGGGTCCTTCACAAGTATATCGTCTATTTATTGAATGCTATTTGATACTTTTGTATTTCTATATGTAAAATGTTATTGTTCGTAACGTTAAAGATATTCTCACCTCCCGGATGGGAAGAAGTTATTGTTTAATGTTTATTGCATAAACAAAATGTCTCTTTTGTATTTTACAGCCCGGGAGTGCTGTCTTTTACCATGGGGGAATGTGTAGCCCTGGTGTTAGGCACACGCAGTACCCTGGAGAGTGTGTGGCGAGACAGCAGTTTAATGCTAAATATTCATTCACTCGACATATACTAGACACACCCTTAGGGTAGTGGAGTATACTCTAGAGGGAGTGGTCAAGGTATGTGTTTAGAGTGATTAGTCTAGTTCCTGTCTTCGGACAGTGAGGACGTGTAGAGTGAGTGTCTAGACTTCTGAGAGAGAAGACGTCTGGAGGGAGGAAGGAGTCTAGCCAGCTCTATCATCAGTTCTTATCGTGGAGTCTGGTACAGGTGTTTGAATTCACCTTAGTCTAGTCAGAGCTGTATCACCTCATCAGCATACACTGGAAGGAAAGAAGAAGTTTTAGTGCAGAAAGTCTTCAGCATCCTGTCTAAAGGACGGTATCAGGTTCAGAGACGTGCTCCTGCCTATTGATAACTGAGCATCTGTAGCTAACTTCGAAGGAAGGAAAAGAAAGAAGTGACTGCTCGACCCTTGGCTAGTTTGAGTGCTTATGTTACCAGCGTGGACAAGGCGAAAGGCACAGTGGTTTATTGGAATAGTGCTTACGGATTGAAGAAGTCCTGCACATTGCTACCGGTCACTGGGGACCGAAGGATCACTATTGTTTCAAGCACAGTGATAAGAAAACCAGGAATTTACCGGACCTTAGGTCGCGGCAAACAAGCCCCTTATAGTCAGTACGTAACTGGGGTCAGGGAAGTGAAGACTTTGAGTCAGTGCACGACAAGATAAGAATTCAGCTTCTTCGCAGGAAGGCTCCTAACACAAAGCTGACTGGGCGGTACAGCTATAGATTAGCTGGAGATTTTGAGGGAACTACGCTTCAGGCTGGTTGTACTCGTTGTATTGGAAGTAAAGGAGGCCCCTAACTTGTCCAGCTGCTGTCTCAAGATACACTCTCCTTGGATCAGCCTCCCTGGGACCTGCCTGAACATCTTACAAGTAAAGGTATGGAAAGACGCTGACCGTGTGAGACTGTGTTCTTTATCTGCACCCGACTTCACAAATCCCATAGACTTTGAGGGACCAGTCCCACCTGTAGGGACCCGACATCTAGCTGCCTCACCATCCCCTCAGAGATCTACTGCAGCGCTGGTACAAATTACCAGAATACTACAGGTGGCGTCACGAACTGTACATAAACCTATCCCCTGTAAATATATCCCCAACATACGCCAGACCGCCAGGGCCACAGACCGAGCCACAGCTACCTGTGACAAAAACCCCATAGACTTCCATGGGCTCGGCTCTGAGTACCCCATTGCCCTGGTAACCCACAATTGTGGTGGCGGGTCGACACACATATGTGTCTCGATATTTAAACCTTCAGATGTTATAAGAGAATGCTCCAAATTGGCCCAACATTATGAGTTTGCAGGATAAATTAAATAGGAGTTACTTCTGTCAAAGAGTTTCTCCAAGAAATATCAAGAATAAGTGTCGAGAGGAATTAGACGAGTCCCACAAATGTAGTCACTCAACCCCGATGGGCATCAAGAAGGAGTAAATATCTATACAATACTGGGAATACCCGCATATTGAACACTTCTCTGTCCACCCCAGGTGTGTCCACATAACTAGTGGGATCAGGGACATATAAGGAACCTGAGGAATAGATGATTCCTGACTGGGGGCGCTACTGGCGTGCTGAAGTAGGTGGCCAACCTCCAAGGACAGGAAGAGTGAGTCTAGGGGCTGTCAAGGACAGTATTTTCCCCCTTTTACTTGGGTAACTACATTGACTGTGATATTCAAAGAACCATAGAATGTTAGAATTGGAAGGGATCTCCAGGGTCATTGTGTCCAATCCCCTATTTGGGTACCTACATTGACTGTGATATTCATAGAACAATAGAATGTTAGAGTTGGAAGAGACCACCAGGGTCATCATGTCCAACCCCCTATTTGGGTACCTACATTGACTGTGATATTCATAGAACCATAGAATGTTAGAGTTGGAAGGACCTCCTGGGTCATCATGTCCAACCCCCTATTTGGGTACCTACATTGACTGTGATATTCATAGAACCATAGAATGTTAGAGTTGGAAGGGACCTCCTGGGTCATCGTATCCAACCCCCTGCTCAATGCAGGACTCACTAAACCATCTCAGACAGATGTCTGTCCAGCCTCAGTTTGAGGACTTCCATGGAAGGAGAACTCACCACCTCTCGTGGCAGCCTGTTCCACTCATTGATCGCCCTCACTGTCAAAAAGTTTGATTTTAGTGAAGGTTTGTACCTTCTTGTTTGGTATTTTATTCACTCGTTTCAGGTGGGATTTTTCTTTGAGGAATATTTCGATATCTTTAATAAAATTATACTTTTAAAGGGGAAATTGTTAAAATAAAACACACACCACAGTCACGGAGATAAGACAGGTTCACACAGATGATCACACGATTGTACTTTCACTTACTAGGAATCCTTTTATGATGGGAAATTGAAACAGACGACGAAGCTTACACAACACAATATAAAAACCCAAGCATTTTTAAATCGTGAAGTAAGAGGTGAAATCGTCTTTCTATTTACTCCTCCAGATCTGATTGTTTGGGGATATTTGTAAAAGGATCACACCCTTCTCCCTCCTACACATGACGCTTGTTGCTACACGTCTCTGTCTTCTCCACTGTCATGAAACAAATAAAAGGAGCTCAGGTCCCAATCAACGTGTACGGACATTTCAGCGAGGACCCTTAAATATTCAGTTAAATATCTAGGTGGAAAATGGTGTGCAATGAATTTCTTCATATACTCTAATTCCGGGTGTGCACAACATTTTTTGGTCCAACGGCCACATTGCCATACTGAACCTAAGCCAAGGTGCGCAAAAAAAATTAAAGGGGTACTTACATGAATACATCACTAGAAACACCGTCAGTACATTAATACATCACCAGAACAAAGTTTTGAGTATTTGAGGAGGATCTGGAGAGTTTCTGCTCCCAAACAATCAGTGTGAACACACACTGCCTTAAGCTGAGTTTTTAGAGCAGAAACTTCTCCAAATCATCTTCATAATCACAAATCTCTATGTTTTTCAGTTACAGCATAGCCATGAAGCACATCATGGATAACTAGATGTGTAAAAGATCACAACTGCCATCAACACATGAGTGTGGTGCCAGAACCTCCATCAGTGCATGAATGCAGCACCAGAACCACCATCATTACATGAATGGCGCATCAAAACCAACATCAGTACATGAATGCAGCAACACAACCACTGTCAGTACATGAATACATCATCAGAATCACCATCGGTACATGAATGTAGCCCCAGAAATACTGTCAGTACATGAATACAGCATCAGAACCACCATCAGTACATGCATGTGAGTCGCACTTAGTACCAGGGCAATGGGGTACTCGGAGCCGAGCCCATGGAAATCTATGGGAGTTGTCACTGGTAGCGGTGGCTCGGTCCGTGGCCCTGGGCGCTCATCCAATGGGGAAATATTTACAGGGGATTATTTAGGGTAGGTAGTTCGTGACGCCACCTGTGGTATCTGGTTAATTGAACCAGCGCTGCTCTAAGGACTTTCACAGGGATGTTATGGGGCAGCTTGGTAGTAAGTCTCCCACAGGCGAGACGGGTCCCTGGAAGTCTATGGTGGAGATGATGCAGGGTGTAGTAATAATTCAGTCACACACAAGGTAGCTCCTTTTCATACCTTTTACTGATGATGGTTCAAGCAGATCCCGGGGAGCTGGTCGGGGTGGAGAGTGCACATTCCGGTAACAGCTGAGCAGGTTAGAGGCCTCCTTAACTTCAATGTACATGTGAGTCCAACTTGCCTGAAGCGAAGTTAACTCTGAAACTCCAGCTTTCTCTATAGCTGTACTGCCCAGCCAACGTTGTGGTGGAGCCTTCTAAGTGATGAAACTAAGTCCTTACTTTTGTCGTGCACTTGACTCAAAGTCCCTGTTCCACCTGACTCCGGTTACGTATTGACACTTAGGGCTGCTCTCTGCGACCTGTAGTCCAGATGCCTCCGGTAATCTTGTTACTAAGCTTAAAACTGTAGCAACACCTCGGACTCCGGTGTCCGGCAATTTAGTGCAGGCAAGCCAATACCTAAAGCACTTCTCTATCTTCTCCACTGTGCCCTTCGCCCTGCTCTCGCTCTTAGCACAAGCAATTGTAACTTCGATTGTAATGTCAGCTTTCTTCTAGAGCTCGCCGAGCAGCTCTCAGTATCCTCCTCCCTCCAGCTTCTGTTGAGGTACTGATTAAGGGTAGCTCTGACTAGGCTAGGATGATCCACTTCACCCGTACTAGCCTCCACTTGCTTGTCAGGTGAGCTACGTTAGCTCTGCGAGGATCCAGTCCTCCCTTCTCTCTCTCCAAGTCCAGACTCACTGGACTGAACTGCACTGTCCGAAGACAGGAAACTGACTGAACAGTGATTGCTAAGTGTCACTTCCTCTTGTACCCCTGATGGGTGTGTCTAAAAGTGTGAGTGAAGTGCATAGATATTAAGCTTTGCTGTTACTTTCCTGTGCACTCTCCTGGACTTTCATGTGTGCCTGCATAGCTGGGCTACACATCCCCCCTTGGTAAAACACAGCACTCCCGGGCTGTAAAAGACAAAAGGAACAATTTTGTTTTGCATTAACAACATTATAACTCTTCCCATCCGGGAGGTACGACTTCTTGAACGTTACAATATGTACAGTAAGAAAATACAAAAAGTATCAAAATATCAAGACATTTTCATATATACAAGATACTTGTGGAGGACCCGCACCAAAAACCTCCCACGTGGGTCCTGGGTGGGCTGCAGGACTTCTGACTGCAGACCTCACTCTAGGCCCACCATACAGGTTTTTCTTCAGAGGTTGATAGTAATGGTTTCGTGTCAAACCAAGATAAGGCACCGTAGTGCAACTATTTACAAGTGAAAGTTTTTGGGCTGGCATAGTCCAGAGCCACGCAGTCCATTGGCATGGTTAAAACACATTTCAAATAATGACATTAATACTTTTTCAAACTTTATACAATTTTTCAGATGCAATGAACCCTATCTGGGTCTTGCTAACTAATCTACTAGGACTACTCCTGATAGCGAATAGGTAGTTTACCTTTAGTGATACGTTCTGACCTACGTGGGGTAGCGTCAGGTATGGTATTCTCTAACCTTTCTGTTCTGCGTAACGGCAAACGATAATACTGTCTCAACCTTTCTATGGATCTGGCAAGCGTGCTAGTGACTGGACGAGGCGGTACTGCTTCACCAGCTTCACCAAGGGATTCCACTTCTTGTGGCACTGCTTCTTGCGGGTCCGCTTCTTGGGGTTCTAACGGTTGAGGATCTGCGGGAACAGGTTCTTCTGGAACAATTGGTATGACCGGTTGTAGAGACTCCTCTTGCGGTTGATAAAACTGCAGCACAGGAATAATTACAGCGTCTCCTAATCTGGGCCAATCTGCAGGTAAATCTCCCAAATCCGTGTGTATGACCGCTTCAGCACTCTTTTCTTGATGAACAACAGGGTTTTCTTCACGGAGCTTCAATGGGCCAGGACACAACTTCAATTGATCTCTAGACACAGTTGCCGTCGTCTTTCCTCCATCCTTGCTGATGGTACAGACCTTGCTGTTATCGAAATTGGAATTTTGCACGACATAGGGCTCCTGTTCCCACTGATCATCCAACTTGTGTGTTCTTCTTTTCCTTTTGAGCACCATCTCTCCAGGCATTAAAGGCTTAGCAGGAGCATTTTTGTTATAGTTCATCTCTTGCTTTTCTCTTACTTTGTTGAGACTGTTTTCCACGCAGGCTTGTACTCTCTTGTACTGTTCTTGTCGAGTGGTGTCCCAATCTTCAGCGTTGTTATCAGCCTCTGGTTCTACCACACCGAGTTCTAAGTCCATTGGCAGCCTTCCCGGTCTTGCTCTCATAAGGTAGGCTGGAGTGCAGTTGGTGGAACTTACTGGGATATGGTTGTACAAGTCAACCAGGTCAGGTAACAAGTCTGGCCACCGATTTCTTTCTTCCAGTGGTACAGTTTTCAGTAAGTCGATGACAATGTGATTCATTTTTTCACAAAGGCCGTTGGTCTGAGGGTGGTATGGTGTCGTTCTGATCTTTTTATATCCATACAATTGACAAAATTCCTGAAACAGTTCAGCTTCAAAGGCCGGACCTCGATCAGTCAGTACCTGTTCTGGATATCCGTGTGGTCTGCAGAAACTTGCTTGGAAGGTTCTTGCTGCTGTCTCTGCTGTCAGATCTTTGACAGGGGCGACCACCAGAAACCTGGAATAGTGATCCACCATGGTCAGGGCATACGAATATCCTGACCTGCTCGGGGACAACTTGACGTGATCCAATGCCACGATCTCCAAGGGACGAGTCGTCCAGATAGGCTGCAAGGGTGCCTTCTGGCTACTGTAGTCTTTTCGCCTGAGGCCACAGGGTCCACAGTTCCGGCACCACTTCTCGATGGAGCTGCGCATCCCTACCCAGTAGAACCGGCACCTCAACAGGGTCTCCAGCTTTCTCCAGCCAAAGTGTCCTGCTTGATCGTGGTATGCTTCCAGCACCATTTGGATGTCTGCTCTCGGGACCACTATTTGCCAAACCATCTCATGGGTCCTTGGGTCGACGTATCTGTGTCGACCCGCCACCACAATTGTGGGTTACCAGGGCAATGGGGTACTCAGAGCCGAGCCCGTAGAAGTCTATGGGGATTGTCACAGGTAGCGGTGGCTCGGTCTGTGCCCTGGCGGTCTGGCGTATGTTGGGGGAATATTTACAGGGGATAGATTTATATACAGTTCGTGACGCCACCTGTAGTCTTCTGGTAATTTGTACCAGCGCTGCTGTAGATCTCTGAGGGGATGGTGAGGCAGCTAGATGTCGGGTCCCCTACAGGTGGGACTCTTCCCTCAGGTCGGTAGTTAGGTAGGGATTGTGCAGGCATGCAATAATAACTCAGTCTCACACGGTCAGCGTCTTTCCATACCTTTACTTGCAAGATGATAAGGCAGGTCCCAGGGAGGCTGATCCAAGGAGAGTGTATCTTGAGACAGCAGCTGGACAAGTTAGGGGCCTCCTTTACTTTCCACACAATGAGTACAACCAGCCTGAAGCGTAGTTCCCTCAATTAACTCCAGCTAATCCATAGCTGTACCGCCCAGCCAGTTTTGTGTTAGGAGCCTTCCAATTGATGAAACTAGGTTCTTGCTTTTGTCTGCGCTTGACTCAAAGTCCCTATTCCACCTGACTCCAGTTACGTACTGACTATATGGGGCTTGTTTGCCGCGACCTAAGGTCCGGTAAATTCCTGGTTTTCTTACCACTATGCTTGTAACAATAGTGATCCTTCGGTCCCCAGTGACCGGTTTGCAATGTGCAGGACTCTTCAATCCGTAAGCACTATTCCAAAACCACTGTGCCTTTCGCCTTGTCCTCGCTGGTAACATAAGCCTCACACTAGCCAAGAGTCGAGTAGTCACTTCTTTCTTTTCCTTCACTTAAAGTTAGTTACAGATGCTCAGTTATCAATAGGCAGGAGCACGTCTCTGAAACCTTACACTGTCCTTAGACAGGTGACTGAAGACTTTTGCACTAAGCTTCTTCTTTCCTCCAATGTATTCTGTTGAGGTACAGCTCTGCTAGGCTGAGGTGAATTAAACCACCTGTACTAGACTCCCTTTCCGAACTGATGATAGAGCAATCTGGACTGCTTTTCCCCCCTCCAGACGTCTTCTCTCTCTGAAGTCCAGGCACAGACTCCCCAGACCTCTCCTCTGAAGTCTGGACACTGACTAAATCACTCAAACACATACACCTTGACCACTCCCTCAATAGTAAACTGCACTACCCTAAGGGTGTGTCTAGTATATGTTGAGTGAATGATATTTAGCATTAAACTGCTGTCTCGCCACCCACCTCCAGGGACTGCGTGTGCCTAACACCAGGCTAACATTCCCCCATGGTAAAAGACAGCACTCCCGGGCTGTAAAATACAAAAGAGACATTTTGGTTTATGCATGAAAACATTAACAATTAAAATTGGGTTTGTCCCATCCGGGAGGTGGGGGATATCTTGACGTTGCAAACATTAACATTATACATAGAATACAAAAGTATTAAATAGCATTCATAAATATCAGTATTCTTGTGAAGGACCCGCACCAAACCTTCAACGTGGGTCCTGGGTGGGCTCAGGACATCCGGGGTTGCAGACCTCACTCAGTGCCCCACCACACGGGGTTTTTGTATTCGAGGTAGTTTTTGCTGGTTTTTGTAAACCAAGTAAGGCAACCCAAAGGGAATATGTAC
>JARQOD010011164.1:0-24529 GCA_033576555.1 Oophaga sylvatica
AAAGAACCACTCTAACAAACCTCTTTCAACGGGACTTGGGAACGTTATGGATCTTAAAGTCCTAAGAAGCAAACGAAAAAAAACAGGAAAATAACTCCTGATCTTAAAGGGGCCAATAACCTAGGCTTAAATTTGGGAGATGCTATCTCAAGGAATATTTTTTGAGGACAACCACCCCAACCCCCCACTTTAACGAGGACCATCAGTCCTTCCGGTTAAAACGTGGCCTTTCTCCTGAGAAGGGACAACCTTCCACACTGGTCCCAAATCTGCTGCATACGTCACAACAGAGTCAACACCTGGACAGGCAGAAGCCTCCGCTGTCCTGAAAGAAAAACGAGGTAAACCCCAATTACAAAAAAGGAGACATCAAAGTGGCAGAGCACCCATTTTAAAGCAAACTCAGCCAAAGGCAAAAAAGAGACCCAGTCATCCTGATCAGCAGACACAAAGCATCTTAGATAAGTCTCCAATGTCTGGTTTGTTCTCTCAGTTTACATTGGTCTGAGGATGAAATGCCCGAGGAGAAAGACAATTGAACACCCAGTTTAGAACAAAAAGTCCTCCAAAATCTGGAAACAAACTGGACTCCTCTGTCAGACACAATGTTTCTCAGGAATGCCGTGTAAAACGAACCACGTGCTGAAGGAACAACGCACCAATTCAGAAGGAGGAAGGCAACTTAGGTAATGGCACAAGATGTATCATTTTGGAAAACCTATCACAAATTACCCAGATGGTGGTCATTCTCTGAGAAACAGGAAGATCGGAAATAAATCCATAGAGATATGGGTCCATGGTCTCTTGGGCACAGGCAATGGCATAAACAAACCCTAGAGCGAGAGCAAGGTTTGGAGCGAGAGCAAGTCCGCAGGACTGCACAAATTCCCTGACATCGCGAGACAAGGTAGGCCACCAAAGGACCGACTAACCAAGTCTCTGGTACCAAAAATTCCGGATGCCCAGCCAATGCGGAACAATGAATCTCAGACATCACCTCTTTTTCCATTGGTCCAGGACAAACAATTTTCCAACAGGGCAGCGCTCGGGCCTATCCTCCTGACACCCTCCAAGCAAGTCTCAAATTGGGCGAGATGGCGGAAAGAAACTACCCTCCTTCAAAATAACAGAGGGATCAGATAGCTCAGGAGAGTCCGCAAGGAAACTCCTCGAGAGGGCATCCGCCTTAACATTCTTAGTGGCCAGGAAGAAAGGAAACACAAAATTAAAACGTGTGAAAAACAAGGCCCACTGGCCTGTCTAGGATTGAGTCGCCTGGCAGATTCCAGATAGACCAGATTCTTATGTCAGTAAGGACCACCACCTGATGTTTGGCTCCCTCCAGCCAATGTCTCCACTCTTCAAAAGCCCACTCATGGCCAATAACTCCGATTACCCACGTCATAATTACGTTCAGTAGGAGAAATTTTCGAGAGAAAAAGGCACAAGGTTACTTTTAGAGGTCTCTGGATCTTTTTGGGACAAAATGGCACCTGCCCCAATTTCAGAGGCATCAACCTCCACCTGAAATGGCAGAGAAACATCAGGCTGCCGTAGAACAGGAGCAGAAGTGAATCTCTGCTTAAGTTCCTGAAACGCAGATACTGCCTCAGGAGGCCAATTCACCACATCAGAACCCTTTCTGGTCAAATCAGTTAATGGTTTAACAATAACAGAGAAATTACCAATAAATTTACGATAAAAATTGGCAAAACCCAAAAATCTCTGAAGAGCCTTTAATGAAGTAGGTTGGACCCAATCACAGATGGCCTGAACCTTGACCGGGTCCATTTCAATAACAGATGGGGACAAAATGAATCCCAAAATGAGATCTTCTGTACGCCAAAAAGACACTTTGATCCCTTCACATACAGAGCATTTCTCTCTCAAAATCTGAACACAGTCCGAACATGTTTCACATGAGAGTCCCAGTCATTAGAAAAAATCAAGATATCCATCCAAATAAACAATCAGAAATTTATCCACAAAATCCCCTGAAAATGTCATTCATGAAGGACTGGAAGATAGAAGGAGCATTAGTGAGCCAAAGGGCATCACTAGGTACTCAAAATGCCCTTCGGGGTATTGAATGCCGTCTTCCATTCATCCCCGTGCTTAATGCGAATAAGGTTATACGCCCCCCTGAGGTCAAGCTTGGTAAACCAAGTAGCGTTTTTCACCCTGGAAAACAGGTCAGAAATCAAGGGTAACGGGTATTGAATATTTCACAGTATATTGTTCAAGAGACGATAATCAATACACGGCCTTAATGAACCATCTTTTTTGGCCACAAAGAAAAAACCAGCACCTAAGGGTGAAGAGGATGTCTGATATGACCCTTCTCCAATGATTCCTTGATATAAGACCGCATAGCGTCATGTTCAGGTACAGACAAGTTAAAAAAGGCGACCCTAGGGAATTTACTACTGGCACTAATTCAATAGCGCAGTCATAGCTCCTATGGGGAGGTAAAGGATGCAGATTTACTTTCGCTAAACACATCAGAAAAATCAAACAAAAAGTCAGGAACATGCTCAGCCCTGGGGGGAGGCAGAAAAACAGGAGTGTTGGCACTAACACATTGGCAGCCCCAACTGGTTACAGACACAGATTTCCAATCCAAAACAGGATTATGAGACTGTAACCAAGGGAAACCCAGCACGATAATGTCATGCAGATTATATAGAACCAAAAATTTGCAGCACTCCTGGTGATCAGGTTCAACCCTCATTATCACCTGAGTAGAAAACTGGGGTTTATTCTCAGCCAAAGGGGTAGAATCGATCCCCATTAGGGGAATAGACTTTTGTAGGGGTATCAAGGGAAACCCACAACGTTAGCAAAATCATAATCCATCGGTTAATAGCTGCTCCAGAATCAACGAAAGCCTGAGCAGAAAATGAGGACAGAGAGCATATCAGAGTGACAGTTAATAAAAAACTTAGTCTGAACACTACCCAAGACAACTGAGCGTGCAAAATGTCTTCCCCGCTTAAGGGCAGACTGAAATAGCATGAGAGGCATCACCACAGTAGAAACATAACCCATTGCGCTTTCGAAACTCATGACGCTGTGGCCCCAGACATCACTCCATCACACTGCATGGTTTCAGAAGCAGGTTCACAAGGCAACACCATTCCACGCATACTTCTCCGCTCACGCAAACGTCTGTCAATTTGAATCGCTAATGACATAGAATCATTGAGACCAGAGGGGACAGGAATCCCACCATAACATCCTTTACATTATCTGACAGACCCTTCCGAAAAAGGGTCGCCAAAGCGTCGTCATTCCATTTGGTCAGGACTGCCCACCTACGGAATCTCTGACAGTATAACTCAGCGTCATAAAGCCCCTGATTTAATGCCAACAAGGCTTTTTCAGCTTGATCAGTGACATTAGGCTCATCGTACAATAACCCCAAAGCCTGAAAAAATGCATCAACATCACTCAAAACAGGATCCCCAGGTGTCAGGGAAAAAGCCCAATCCTGAGGATCGCCGCGCAGGAGAGAGATGATAATTTGAACCTGCTGCGCTGCGTTTCCTGAGGACTTAGATTTTAAGGCAAAAAACAATTTACAATTATTTTTGAAATTCTGAAACTTAGCTCGATCCCTAAAAACAAATCTGGCATGGGGATCCTAGGTTCCACAACAGGCAACCTAGCAAGATATGCAGCAATACTCTGAACCTCATGGCAAGCTGATCCACACGGCCAGACAACTGTGCAAACTCCATTGGGGAGAAAAGATCCTCCCTAGCACCCAGAGATACAGAGGGAAAAAAAAAAAAAATGCAACAAACAGAAAAATATCTCTGACAACTTTTCTTCCTTCAAAATATTTTTTCCCTTCTGTGAGTACCATACAATTTTTTATGGCCGGTGATACTGTTATGTTACGGTAGCTGAGGAGTGCAGGTAAAAAAGGCAATACACCAGAGCAGTTGGAATCTATGAGATTGCAGTACCCTGACTAACCACCGCAACTAGAGGCAGCCGTGGCGTTCCTACGTTGGTCCTAGACGCCTCGTCACAGCCTGAGAAACTAACTACACCTAAAGATAGAAATAGGAAAGCTATCTCCCCCGGGAGCAGAACCCCAAAGATAATAGAAAGCCCCCAAACATGTAATGGCGGTTAGACAAGAGGAAATACTGACACAGAAAGAAAATAGTATGAGCAAACGCTGGGGCCCAAACTATCTAAATAGAAAAGGATAGGAAGGGCACTTACTGCAATCCCAGAAAACCCTGAAAAAAACACCAACTCTACTAATTTCAAAATCACCTGAGATCACACGACCTCTACCACCTAAATTAGTTCTCTGGTGTAACAAAAACAGCAGCCACTGAAAAAACTGGAAAAAGCAAAAGTACAAAACACAGTGGCTGGACTAAACTGAGAGGGCAAAAGCCCCCGAGGGGACCCAGAAGGCCCCCACAGAAGTGCAGGACCAAATGCAAAAATATAGCAAAAACACAAAATAAGAAATTGTCTTATCTGATAGCAGGAGATGCAGACACGACACAGCAGGCTACAAGGGAAACTGGAAAGAAGGATTCAGACCAGAACAATTGATCACCGGCAACCCTGATGGGAAAATGATTCCCTTAAATAAGACCAATCAGTAACACCTGATTCCCAGTCCTCACAATCCTCACTAGTACCGCTTGTAACCACCAGAGGGAGCCTCTGCTCAGAACTCATCTCAAACCCATTCACAACATTCAGTGTCTGGCCCTGGGGGAGCGTACTGATCACAGGGGCCCCAAGCTGTCAGTGTCCGGCCCTGGGGGAGCTCACTGATCACAGGGGCCCCAAGCTGTCAGTGTCTGGCCCTGGGGGATCTCACTGATCACAGGGGCCCTAAGCTGTCAGTGTCCGGCCCTGGGGTAGCTCACTGATCACAGGGGCCCCAAGCTGTCAGTGTCCGGCTCTGGGGGAGCTCACTGATCACAGGGGCCCCAAGCTGTCAGTGTCCGGCCCTGGGGGAGCTCACTGATCACAGGGGCCCCAAGCTGTCAGTGTCTGCCCTGGGGGAACTCACTGATCACAGGGGCCCCAAGCTGTCAGTGTCTGGCCCTGGGGGATCTCACTGATCACAGGGGCCCCAAGCTGTTAGTGTCTGCCCCTGGGGAGCTCACTGATCACAGGGACCCCAAGCTGTCAGTGTCCGGCCCTGTGGGAGCTCACTGATCACAGGGGCCCCAAGCTGTCAGTGTCCGGCCCTGGGGAGCTCACTGATCACAGGGGCCCCAAGCTGTCAGTGTCCACCCCTGGGGAGCTCACTGATCACAGGGGCCCCAAGCTGTCAGTGTCTGGCCCTGGGGGGGTGTGGAGCCCAGCTGTGACTGAATCCATATCTCCCAGAAGGGTGCACTGAAGGAAGATCCCACTAGAGATCATTATACACACACACACATACAGCTATCACAGAGACCACCAGAGGGAGCTGTGTTAAGACTATAAAAGACAGTTACACAGGAAACACCTAGTTTTAGTTCAGTCAGAGAGCTCAGAGGGAGAGCAGAGCAGCCATTGCTAGGGAGTTGTCATGTGTGCATTGCCACGAAGATCGTCGCGGTTGCACATTTTGACTTCTCACAGCTGATCTGCTGTTTCTTTGTGTTTAGCAGCTAGGGAGTTAATTCTGTCTGTGCTCGGTGCTGGGACTGGGTGCAGTTTCTCCCGGCTGCAATTGATTATTTTGATTGGTTTCCTTTAAATTCCTGGTTGTCTGCTTGGGGAGTTGCCAGTGAAACCTTCATGCAGACCACAGATAGGAATGAATCTGTATAGACTTTAGTTGTGAGCTCCTTAGTTGTTCTAAGCTCAACTTGGTTAGAGTTTATTTCCCAGACCATTTATGTTCCTTTGGTGTTTGAGTGTGTATGCAAGCGAGTGTTATCCTGTCTGTCTTATATGTCTAAATCTGTGTATTTAGCTGAGATCACCCATATCCCTTTGGTGGTAGTCAGGATCCTTCTTAGGACTGATTACAGGGTTCAGGGTCTGATAGGAGACAGGGTTAGGTTGGAGACTTGGACCTCTGAACCATTATCAGTACCTCCAAGGTGAGGGATTAGTTAGGACCCCAGTTTAGGGTCAGTTAGATCCCGGTCCACCTCTTTCCTGTTTCAGCTCATCAAGTCCTCAAGATTAACCCTGAGTTCAGCAGATATCGTGTCAGGTAAATCTATTCTATACTTACATGCTGATGTTGCTATACTAGTTGTTGTATAGAGTGTTGTTCCTGTATTAATAGTTTACTGACATTGTATACATATCATTAGACAGCGTGACATTTTCACTGGCCATAAAAATTATCTCCAGTTACCATGGATCCAGTAGCCCAGCTGGCTCTGCAGTTGCAGGGATTATCCATGGAGCTGATGGACATTAAGTCCAAAGTTTTGTCTCCCCTGGAGCAAACCAGAGTTGAACCTAAAGTAGCTCTCCCGGACAGGTTCACTGGTGGGCGAGACAAATTTTTCACCTTCCGGGAGGCATGTAAATTGTATTTTCGGCTTCGGCCTCGATCATCAGGGAGTGAGGAGCAGAGAGTGGGAATTGTTATCTCACTTCTGCAAGGGGACCCTCAATCCTGGGCATTTTCCCTTCCTCCGGGATCCCCGGCTCTACTGTCTGTAGATCAATTTTTTACTGCCCTGGGATTGGTATATGATGACCCAGATCGGGTCTCTCTTGCTGAGACAAAATTACGTAAGATACAGCAGGGAGATCGTCCGGCAGAGGAATTTGCTTCTGAGTTTCGTAGATGGGCCACAGATACTCAGTGGAATGACCCAGCTCTTAGGAGCCAGTTTTGTCATGGGCTTTCTGATAAATTAAAAGACGTTTTGGCTCAGTATGAGTCTCCTCCTTCTCTGGAGGCTGCTATGGCCTTAGCTATCCGTACTGATAGACGGCTTCGGGAGAGGGTGAGGTAACCCCACTCCCTGTTGTTTCTCCACCTACTACTAAAGTCCCTTATGTTGAGGTTCCCCTTGTCTGTTCGGATGAGCCTATGCAGTTGGGAGGGACATCATGTCGTAGGAGGGGATTGGCGGTACGCCGCAGGACTAGAAGATGTTTTTTCTGCGGGAAAGAGGGACATTTTGTTGGAGAATGTCCATCCCGTGCCTTGTTGAGCCAAAAGTCGCCGGAAAACTGTTAATCCCAGGTTGTGTGGTGGACGACAACCTGGGAGTATGTATTTCATCCGCCAGTTCTTCTCAGTTCCTTGTACCAGTGGAGGTGGTAGTTGGTACGAGAGTGGAGAGATTGTCTGTTCTTCTTGATAGTGGTTCCGGGGCTAATCTGGTTGACGCTCAGTTTGCTCAGGCTCAAGGTATGCATCTGAGTGTATTGGTCAAACCGATCCCTATATTCTCCATTGACGCCAGGCCTCTCGGCCAAGGTAGCTTTGTTCATGAGGTTCATAACATTGACCTTCGGGTAGGGGCAATACATAGGGAACAATTATCTTGTTATGTGTTGGAGGGTCTACCTACTCCCATTGTGTTGGGACTTCCTTGGTTGGTTAAACATAACCCTGTGATTAATTGGCAGTCCAGAGAAATAAGCCAATGGGGTGAGTTTTGCAAAAGCAACTGCATGAACACAGTCATCAGTGCGGTCGTGCCTAGTACATTGCCTCCTTTTTTGGAGGATTTTGGGGATGTTTTCTCTGAGGAGGGTGTCAGGAGTTGCCTCCTCATCGCGTGTATGACTGCTCTATTAATCTCCTGCCTGATGCTAAGTTGCCTAAAGCTAGGTTGTATAATCTTTCTGGTCCTGAGAGGCAGGCTATGAAAGATTATATTTCTGAAAGTCTGGCCAAAGGGCATATTAGACCTTCATCTTCCCCAGTAGCCGCGGGGTTCTTCTTTGTGAAGAAGAAAGATGGAGGCCTACGCCCTTGCTTGGATTTCCGCGAACTTAATCGGATTACTGTTCGAGATCCGTATCCACTCCCTCTTATTCCTGATCTCTTCAATCAAATTGTTGGCGCCAAATGGTTTTCTAAATTGGACCTCAGGGGGCGTATAATCTGATTAGGATAAAAGAGGGGGATGAGTGGAAAACGGCGTTTAACACGCCGGAGGGACATTATGAGAACCTAGTCATGCCTTTTGGTCTGACTACTGCACCAGCAGTATTCCAACATTTTGTTAATGACATTTTTCGTCACCTCTACCTCCTCCTCCTGTGTTGGTCAATGGTAACTTGGAATTTCAAGTATCAAAGATCATTGACTCTCGCCTGAATCGTCGGTCCCTTCAGTACTTGGTGCATTGGAAGGGGTATGGTCCGGAGGAGAGGACGTGGGTCCCTGCGTCTGATGTTAACGCAGATCGTTTGGTTCGGACCTTCCACAGAACTCACCCGGGCAGGCCTGGCCCTGAGGGTCCGGAGGCCCCTCGTAGAAGGGGGGGTACTGTCATGTGTGCATTGCCACGAAGATCGTCGCGGTTGCACATTTTGACTTCTCACAGCTGATCTGCTGTTTCTTTGTGTTTGGCAGCTAGGGAGTTAATTCTGTCTGTGCTCGGTGCTGGGACTGGGTGCAGTTCTCCCGGCTGCAATTGATTATTTGTTGATTGGTTTCCTTTAAATTCCTGGTTGTCTGCTTGGGGAGTTGCCAGTGAAACCTTCATGCAGACCACAGATAGGAATGAATCTGTATAGACTTTAGTTGTGAGCTCCTTAGTTGTTCTAAGCTCAACTTGGTTAGAGTTTATTTCCCAGACCATTTATGTTCCTTTGGTGTTTGAGTGTGTATGCAAGCGAGTGTTATCCTGTCTGTCTTATATGTCTAATCTGTGTATTTAGCTGAGATCAGCCCATATCCCTTTGGTGGTAGTCAGGATCCTTCTTAGGACTGATTACAGGGTTCAGGGTCTGATAGGAGACAGGGTTAGGTTGGAGACTTGGACCTCTGAACCATTATCAGTACCTCCAAGGTGAGGGATTAGTTAGGACCCCAGTTTAGGGTCAGGTTAGATCCCGGTCCACCTCTTTCCTGTTTCAGCTCATCAAGTCCTCAAGATTAACCCTGAGTTCAGCAGATATCGTGTCAGGTAAATCTATTCTATACTTACATGCTGATGTTGCTATACTAGTTGTTGTATAGAGTGTTGTTCCTGTATTAATAGTTTACTGACATTGTATACATATAATTAGACAGCGTGGCAGGAGTCTGCTCAGAGAGCTCAGTCTGCTTAGAGAGCTCAGTCTGCAAGTGGAGTCTAGTAAGAGTGACACAGAGACATCACTCCAACCTAGTCAGAGCTGAATTTAGAAGTGTAGATCAGTGGAAAGCGTGCCGACGCTAAAAGAGCGGCGAAGAGGCAGCCCACCAACTGCCAGCGTGTGTGATCGTGTGAAGATCTAGGTAGGCCGAAGGCAAGTGGAAAAGTTTATGAGACAGTGGAGCCTTAATAGCTCATCTCAGCAAGTATCACCGGACACCGGGGTCCGAGCCTATAGGGATCTCCACGACCCATTAGGAGAACACCGGAGTTCCTGGAGGACTACAAGTCCCAGGAGTACCACAGAGCTGATACGTAGCTGGATCAGAAGAACGGAGTCTAGCAGGGCCCTGCAAATAAAGACTGTGTGCTTCAGGAGAAGGTCCAATCACAAGATCAGCCAGGTGCAAGACGGAGACCAAGTTAGACCTAGCTACAGGCAGGTCAGGACTTTATCACATAAAGGCAGAAGATAGGAGGCCACACACCTACCAGTGGAGGAATCTCGATGTGCATCCTTCACCCTACAGTGCTCCGGGGAGTACCTGCAACACCTACAGTAAAGGTACCAAAGTGACTTATGTGTGTGTCTCCCTTATTATCTCTGACTGCCGGGTCCCCGTCTGTCCTGCACCTTTGCATATCTATCTGCCCTGGAGGATCACTCAGCCTTACTTGTGGAAGGCTTAACACCTAGCTGCCCAATATTAACCCTCCAGTGGATCTGCATAGCAGCGGTGGTCATCCTGACCAGGCACCACAAGTGGCGTCACGAATCCTCATATCATTATTCAAGTCACCTGTAAATATCCCACATTACAGTGAGCGCCCAGGGCCACGGACCGAGCTGTGCTACCCGTGACATTCCCCATAGACTTCAACGGGCTCGGTGCCGAGTACCCCATAACCCTGGTGTTGTGTGACTCATCTTAACTTGGCGTCACAAACAGGATTTCGTGCCCTGCAGCAACGGAGTAATTTGTGCCCGTTGCCACCGGGTACTGTGTGCCTAAAGACTGTGTTTTGTATGTGGTGAAGATTTCTCGCCATTTGCCCGCCATTTACAGCGCCACGGCGCGAAAACTAGTGGGCGTACCTGCAAAAGCGAGCTGAGTCCTGGACACGCCCCCAACGCTGACGCGGCGGCAGGTCCTGTGAAGAGCTACAGTGAACGCTCTGACGTCAGAGCGCCAGCGACGCAGGTCCTTCTACACATCACTGTGCCCTGCGGAGCTGCAGCCTTCAGAGAAGGTAGGCTACGATTAACTAGGGGGGCGCAGACATGTCGCAGCAGCCAGCCGACAACGCGGCCCAGGCCGACGGCCTTAATGACTTACCCCTTGGCGCTGCCGCACAGGCTGTGAATGCTGGCCCTTCACCTGGTCCTGTGGCCCCAATATTACCGCTAACGCTGCCATACATGCCTGGAGCGAAGTGGCTCCCTCAGTACAGCGGCAAGCCAGACACCCTGTCAGGGTTCAAGCGAAAAATATGCAGCATAATGGACATGTACCCTATGACAGAAAAGCAAAGAGCTGCAGTAGTAGTAGGGCAATTAACTGGTGCTGCTGAGAGAGAAGTGGAGACTTGGACAGCTGCAGACCAGGAATCAGTGCTTGCAATTTTCTTAAAGCTACAGTCTATCTTTGAGGACCGCACTGAAACAGATCTCCGGATGATGTTTTACCAATGCTCCCAGAAACCAGATGACAGTATTAGGGACTATGCCTGCCGATTACAAGGGGCCCTGCGAGCACTCAAACAAGTTAACTCCATGAGTGTCTCCAACGAAAATAAAATGTTAAAAGAACAATTTGTACAGGGATTAAAGTCCCAAGCTGAAAGCCGGACTGTGCACTGGTGGTCCTTGGATCATCCTGATGCTACCTTTGATGCTCTTAAGGACATGGCTATAAAAGGACTGCGTCCCCTGGAAACACCCGGGATGGCAACCCAGTGTCACCTGAGTGAAGCCACCCTACAGCCAGCAGCATCCACCTTTTCCCCATTGGTTGCGGAAGCCAAAACGCAGGTGGCGCCCCCTACTGAGCTGGACTGTTTGCGCTCAGAAGTGCGCCAGCTGACCAAACACCTGGCCACTGTAATGAGTGCCCTGCAACTGTCGACGGAGGAAGAAGGAAAGATCCTGCTAGCTGACTGCCCAGAGGATGTCCCTTGGATGCGCCGGAGAAGAGGGAGGACGTCGCCCCACAGGAGGAGGACAACGTCACCCCCAGGAAGGACCCGCGACCAGCATCATCCCCGCCGAGAGATCATCTGCTACCGCTGCCACAGAGAAGGTCACCCAGCACATCGGTGTCCTTTAAACGAGCAAATCCTGGGTCCGAGGGCCAACACCCAGGAATAGACCCAGGCCCCTCAGACTGGAACCGCAGGTTTGTGGGAGGAAGACCATACCTGTCCATCATATTGGACGGGATCGCCATCCCTGCCCTGCTGGACACTGGATCTCAGGTAACCGTCATACCTGATGTTCTCTATAATAAATACTGGTCCAGTGACAGTCTCCAGCCCCCAAACCCTGACTTTGCCGTATACGCCTCTAATGGCCTCCCTTTGACTTACTGGGGGCTAAAAATGTAGACGTAAAGGTGGGGAGAGTGGAGCTAAAGAACCAGGGACTTCTTGTAGTGAAGACTGTTAATGAGGAAAATGGGTTGAATGTGGTTTTAGGAACTAACATTATTAGTAACTGTTTGGAGGAGGTTGTGTTTTTACTCCAACAGCTCGCCGAAATTGCCAGACCAAAGCAAAAGGGAGTGATCCGGAAGGAGATTCGGACTCTGATGTGCCAGCAGCAAGTGAAACTGACCGGTGGTGAGATTGGTAATGAACGGGTAACAGACCCGAATCCCATTGTGATACCCCCAATGAGTGAAATGCTTATTTGATGTAGAGCAGCAATAGGTCTGAGAGGACAGAACTACCAAGCAGTAGTAGAGCCCCATTGTTCAGAACACAGACCTACACTCTTGACTGCTAGAGGGGTAGTGGAGGTACATAATGGGAGGGTGCCAGTGCGTCTTCTCAACTGGGGAGAGGATGAAGTCAAATTACCACGTTATGCCACTGTTGCTAAGTTACATGCTGTGGATAATAACTCCATTCACACGACGGAGCCCTTAGCCTCCCCACAACCAGTGGAGGATAATGGTCCAACCACCCAGGTGGAGGATTGGTGTCAGCAGCTCCATGTCGGGACAGACACCACTCCAGCCCACCAGAAACAAGGAGTATACCGAGTAGTTCAGGAGTATGCACAGGTATTCAGCAAACACCCACTCGACTTTGGGAAAATTAAAGGGGTTCAACATCACATCCCCACAGGCAACCATCCCCCCATTAAAGAACGGTACAGGCCTATACCACCAGCGCACTACCAGAAAGCCAAAGAGATGTTGCGTGATATGAAGGAAGCAGGGGTGATAAGGAATAGTTGCAGTCCCTGGGCAGCACCTCTAGTCCTAGTTAGGAAAAAGGATGGAAGCATGAGAATGTGTGTAGATTACAGACAAATAAATCGCATTACACATAAAGACGCATACCCTTTACCATGCATTGAGGAATCCTTAACTGCCTTAAAAACTGCTAATTACTTTTCCACCCTTGACCTCACTAGTGGGTACTGGCAAGTAGCTGTGGCTGAGGAGGATCGGGAGAAGACGACTTTCACCACCCCGATGGGACTCTGTGAGTTTGACAGAATGCCGTTTGGACTCAGCAGTGCCCCTGGAACGTTCCAGAGAGTGATGGAGAGCTGCCTGGGACATCTCAACTTTGAAACTGTGTTGCTGTACCTGGACGACGTCATCGTATACTCCAAAATGTATGAAGATCACTTGAAGCACCTGGCGGAGGTATTCGAGTCACTGTCCAAATATGGGATGAAACTGAAGCCTTCAAAGTGCCATCTGCTCAAACAAAAGGTACAGTATCTGGGACATATTGTCAGCTCAGAAGGAGTAGCGCCAGACCCTGAAAAGATCACCGCCATCCAGAAATGGCCGGAGCCGAAAAATCTCAAGGAGGTGCGACAGTTCCTGGGATTGACAGGGTACTACCGGAGGTTTGTGAAGGACTACACTAAGAAAGCAGCGCCTCTGCAAGACCTCCTGGTGGGACAGTCCCTCAAGAGCAGGAATTCTCCATTCCATTGGGGTAAAGAACAGGCAGAAGCATTCAAGGAAATGAAGGAGATCCTGACAGGTGATGAGATCCTAGCCTATCCTGACTACAGCCAGCCGTTTCTGCTGTATACTGATGCCAGCAATGAAGGATTGGGAGCAGTCCTCAGTCAGAAGCAAAATGGCCTGGAGAAAGTCATCGCCTATGCTAGCAGGAAGCTCCGCCCGACCGAGAGAAACCTAGAGAACTATAGCAGCTTCAAGTTGGAGTTCCTGGCACTAGTCTGGGCCATCACAGAGAGGTTTAAGCACTACCTAGCCTCCAGCAAGTTCACTGCCTACACCAATAACATCTTGACGCATCTTGAAACAGCTAAGCTGGGAGCCATGGAACAACGATGGATGGCTCGACTGTCAAACTACCAATTCACAATTAAGTACCGAGCAGGCCGCAAAAATGCCAACGCTGATGCCCTATCCAGGATGCCTCATGAATCAGACACAGAAGAAGAAGTGGATGATCTGGAAGAGATCGAACTACCTGCCTTTCACAGGAATGGGATGATCCACGAGCAACAAGCCAGCAGGAGGCCGTGTGGTAAGACGTTAAATCCTCTACCTCACCACAGCTGGAAGGAGACTCAGGACAGCGATCCAGTTGTCAGCCGAATCAAGGAGCTGATAAGACGAGAAGGTTCCTCCTTGGAGAAGGATGCGCCTCTACAAGCAAGGCAGCTGTGGAATGAGAGAAGCCGGTTGGACTTGTCCCTTGGAGATCGTGGCCCTGGACCATGTCAAGTTGTCACCCAGCCGGTCAGGATACTCCTATGCCCTGACTATGGTGGATCACTACTCCAGGTTCCTGGTGGTCGCCCCTGTCAAAGATCTGACAGCAGAGACAGCAGCAAAGACGTTCCAAGCGTATTTCTGCAGACCACACGGATATCCTGAGCAGGTGCTAACTGACCAAGGCCCAGCCTTTGAAGCCGAGTTGTTCAAACAGTTTTGTCACTTGTATGGGTGTAAGAAGATCAGAACCACACCGTACCACCCCCAAACCAATGGTCTCTGTGAGAAGATGAATCACATCGTCATTGACCTGTTGAAGACAATACCACTCGAGGAGAGAAATCGGTGGCCAGACTTACTACCTGACCTGGTAGATCTGTACAATCACATACCTGTGAGTTCCACTAACTGCACCCCAGCCTACTCATGCGGGCAAGACCAGGAAAGCTGCCCATGGATCTGGAGCTTGGTGTTGTAGAACCAAAAGCAGATGTGACTACGGAAGACTGGGACACAAACAGACAGGAACAGTACAGAAAAGTACAAGCCTGCGTTGAAGAAAGTCTCAATCGAGTCAGGGATAAACAAGAAGATCGCTACAACAAAAGTGTGCCAGCTGAACCTTTCGCACCTGGTGAAGTCGTACTGAAAAGAAAGAGGAGGTTACACAAACTCGACGATCAATGGGAAAGAGAGCCCTACATCATCCAGAAATCAAGGTTTGACAACAAGAAAACGTGCATAATTAGCAAGGATGGAGGAAGAACGACTGCAACTGTATCCCGAGACTACCTAAAGTTGTGTCCAAACCCATTAAAGCTTCAGGAAGAACCTGTTGTCAATCAGGAAAAGCGTGATGAATCAGTCATACATACAGACTTAGGAGATTTCCCCGCGGATTGGCCCAGAATTGGAGAAGCTGTAATCATTCCCATGCTTCAATTCTATCAACCTCAAGAAGAACCTCTACAACCAGTTGTTGCAGTAGAGTCAGTACCAGAGGAACCTGCCCCAGCAGAACCTCAACAAGTGGAACCCCAAGAAGCGGAATCCCAAGAAGTTGAACCTCAGGAAGAAGGATCCCCTGCAGAAGTTGAGCCAGTTCATCCAGGGATAACAGGGTAACTGACACCTCACCTACCACTACACCACGTAGGTCAGTACGCATAACAAGAGGGCAATTACCTGTTAGGTACAGAGAGTAGGACCTAACCAATGTAAATAATTATCAGAAATCATTGTATATAAATGTATATATTGTTATAATACCCTTTATAATACTACTATTTATTAACCTATTTTTCCTTTTAAAAATTGAAACAAGTGAATGGACATTGTTTTTGCTTGTTTTCTCTACCCCTTTTGAGCATCCTTTTCCAAAAGAGACTGGGACTTTTATGGTTGCTCAATTCCTCAATTCCTCGTTGTGCTAATGTATATAGTTGTTTATTTACCGTTATGCAACCGTTCAAGAGTGCCTTACCTCCTGTAAAGGAAGAGTTATTTATAAAATGTTATTGTTCTTTGTTTTTGTATTTCAGCCCCGGAGTGCTGAGTTCTACTAGGGGGGAATGTGGAGCCCAGCTGTGACTGAATCCATATCTCCCAGAAGGGTGCACTGAAGGAAGATCCCACTAGAGGTCATTATACACACACACACGTACAGCTATCCCAGAGACCACCAGAGGGAGCTGTGTTAAGACGTATAAAAGACAGTTACACAGGAAACACCTAGTTTTAGTTCAGTCAGAGAGCTCAGAGGGAGAGCAGAGCAGCCATTGCTAGGGAGTCTGCTCAGAGAGCTCAGTCTGCTTAGAGAGCTCAGTCTGCAAGTGGAGTCTAGTAAGAGTGACACAGAGACATCACTCCAGCCTAGTCAGAGCTGAATTTAGAAGTGTAGCTCAGTGGAAAGTGTGCCGACGCTAAAAGAGCGGCGAAGAGGCAGCCCACCAACTGCCAGCGTGTGTGATCGTGTGAAGATCTAGGTAGGCCGAAGGCAAGTGGAAAAGTTTATGAGACAGTGGAGCCTTAATAGCTCATCTCAGCAAGTATCACCGGACACCGGAGTCCGAGCCTATAGGGATCTCCACGACCCATTAGGAGAACACCGGAGTTCCTGGAGGACTACAAGTCCCAGGAGTACCACAGAGCTGATACGTAGCTGGATCAGAAGAACGGAGTCTAGCAGGGCCCTGCAAATAAAGACTGTGTGCTTCAGGAGAAGGTCCAATCACAAGATCAGCCAGGTGCAAGACGGAGACCAAGTTAGATCTAGCTACAGGCAGGTCAGGACTTTATCACATAAAGGCAGAAGATAGGAGGCCACACACCTACCAGTGGAGGAATCTCGATGTGCATCCTTCACCCTACAGTGCTCCGGGGAGTACCTGCAACACCTACAGTAAAGGTACCAAAGTGACTTATGTGTGTGTCTCCCTTATTATCTCTGACTGCCGGGTCCCCGTCTGTCCTGCACCTTTGCATATCTATCTGCCCTGGAGGATCACTCAGCCTTACTTGTGGGAGGCTTAACACCTAGCTGCCCAATATTAACCCTCCAGTGGATCTGCATAGCAGCGCTAGTCATCCTGACCAGGCACCACAAGTGGCGTCACGAATCCCCATATCATTATTCAAGTCACCTGTAAATATCCCACATTACAGTGAGCGCCCAGGGCCACGGACCGAGCTGTGCTACCCGTGACATTCCCCATAGACTTCAACGGGCTCGGTGCCGAGTACCCCATAACCCTGGTGTTGTGCGACTCAGGAGCTCACTGATCACAGGGGCCCCAAGCTGTCAGTGTCTGCCCCTGGGGGATCTCACTGATCACAGGGGCCCCAAGCTGTCAGTGTCCGGCCCTGGGGGAGCTCACTGATCACAGGGGCCCCAAGCTGTCAGTGTCTGCCCCTGGGGGAGCTCACTGATCACAGGGGCCCCAAGCTGTCAGTGTCCGCCCCTGGGGGAGCTCACTGATCACAGGGGCCCCAAGCTGTCAGTGTCCACCCCTGGGGGAGCTCACTGATCACAGGGGCCCCAAGCTGTCAGTGTCTAGCCTTGGGGGAGCTCACTGATCACAGGGGCCCAAAGCTGTCAGTGTCGCCCTGGGGGGTCATGATCAAGGGGCCCAAGCTGTCAGTGTCTGGCCTGGGGGAGCTCACTGATCACAGGGGCCCCAAGCTGTCAGTGTCTGGCCCTGGGGGAGCTCACTGATCACAGGGGCCCAAAGCTGTCAGTGTCTGGCCCTGGGGGAGCTCACTGATCACAGGGGCCCAAGCTGTCAGTATCTGCCCTGGGGGAGCTCACTGATCACAGGGGCCCCAAGCTGTCAGTGTCCACCCTGGGGGAGCTCACTGATCACAGGGGCCCCAAGCTGTCAGTGTTCGCCCCTGGGGGAGCTCACTGATCACAGGGGCCCCAAGCTGTCAGTGTCCGGCCCTGAGAGAGCTCACTGATCACAGGGGCCCCAAGCTGTCAGTGTCCACCCTGGGGGAGCTCACTGATCACAGGGGCCCAAGCTGTCAGTGTTCACCCTGGGGAGCTCACTGATCACAGGGGCCCCAAGCTGTCAGTGTCCGGCCCTGTGGAGCTCACTGATCACAGGGGCCCCAAGCTGTCAGTGTCTGGCCCTGGGGAGCTCACTGATCACAGGGGCCCAAGCTGTCAGTTTCCGGCCCTGGGGGAGCTCACTGACACCAGGGGCCCCAAGCTGTCAGTGTCCGCCCCGGGGGAGCAAACTGATCACAGGGGCCCCAAGCTGTCAGTGTCTGGCCCCTGCGGAGCTCACTGATCACAGGGGCCCCAAGCTGTCAGTGTTCACCCCGGGGGAGCTCACTGATCACAGGGCCCCAAGCTGTCAGTGTCCGCCTGGGGGAGCTCACTGATCACAGGGGCCCCAAGCTGTCAGTGTCCGGCCCTGGGGGAGCTCACTGATCACAGGGGCCCCAAGCTGTCAGTTTCCCCCATGGGGAGCTCACTGATCACAGGGGCCAGCTGTCATTTCCAACCCTGGGGGAGCTCACTGATCACAGGGGCCCCAAGCTGTCTGCCGGCCTGGGGAGCTCACTGATCACAGGGGCCCCAGCTGTCAGTGTACGGCCTGGGGAGCTCACTGTCAAGGGCCCAGCTGTCTGTCTGGCCCTGAGGAGCTCACTAATCACAGGGGCCCAAGCTGTCAGTGTCGGCCTGGGGGAGCTCACTGATCACAGGGCCCAAGCTGTCAGTTTCCACCCTGGGGGAGCCACTGATTTACAAGGGCCCCAAGCTGTCAGTGTCTGGCCCTGGGGGACTCACTGATCACGGGGCCCCAACTGTCAGTGTCCGGCCCTGGGGGGAGCTCCAATGTCACAGGGACCAAGCTGTTGTCCGCCTGGGGGAGTCACTGATCACAGGGGCCCCAAGCTGTCTGTCGGCCCTGGGGGAGCTCCCTGATCCAGGGGCCCCAAGCTGTCCGTTTTCCACCTGGGGAGCTGACTGATCACAGGGCCCAAGCTGTCAGTTTCCACCCCGGGGGAGTCACTGATCACAGGGGACCCAAGCTGTCTGTCCGGCCCTTGGGGGAGCTCACTGATCACGGGGCCCCAAGCTGTCTGTCCGGCCTGGGGGAGCTCACTGATCACAGGGGCCCCAAGCTGTCAGTTTCCACCCTGGGGGAGCTCACTGATCACAGGGGCCCCAAGCTGTCAGTTTCCACCCCGGGGGAGCTCACTGATCACAGGGACCCCAAGCTGTCAGTGTCCACCCCTGGGGGAGCTCACTGATCACAGGGGCCCCAAGCTGTCAGTGTCCGGCCCTGGGGGAGCTCACTGATCACAGGGGCCCAAGCTGTCAGTGTCCCGGGCCCCGGGGAGCTCACTGATCACAGGGGCCCCAAGCTGTCAGTGTTCACCCTGGGGGAGCTCACTGATCACAGGGGCCCCAAGCTGTCAGTGTCCGGCCCTGGGGGAGCTCACTGATCACAGGGGCCCCAAGCTGTCAGTGTTCACCCCTGGGGGAGCTCTCTGATCACAGGGACCCCAAGCTGTCAGTGTCCGGCCTTGGGGGAGCTCACTGATCACAGGGGCCCCAAGCTGTCAGTGTCCGGCCCTGAGGGAGCTCACTGATCACAGGGGCCCCAAGCTGTCAGTTTCCACCCATGGGGGAGCTCACTGATCACAGGGGCCCCAAGCTGTCAGTTTCCACCCCTGGGGGAGCTCACTGATCACAGGGGCCCCAAGCTGTCTGTCCGGCCCTGGGGGAGCTCACTGATCACAGGGGCCCCAAGCTGTCAGTGTCCGGCCCTGGGGGAGCTCACTGATCACAGGGGCCCCAAGCTGTCTGTCTGGCCCTGAGGGAGCTCACTGATCACAGGGGCCCCAAGCTGTCAGTGTCCGGCCCTGGGTGAGCTCACTGATCACAGGGGCCCCAAGCTGTCAGTGTCCGGCCCTGGGGGAGCTCACTGATCACAGGGGACCCAAGCTGTCTGTCCGGCCCTGGGGGAGCTCACTGATCACAGGGGCCCCAAGCTGTCTGTCCGGCCCTGGGGGAGCTCACTGATCACAGGGGCCCCAAGCTGTCAGTTTCCACCCTGGGGGAGCTCACTGATCACAGGGGCCCCAAGCTGTCAGTTTCCACCCCGGGGGAGCTCACTGATCACAGGGACCCCAAGCTGTCAGTGTCCACCCCTGGGGGAGCTCACTGATCACAGGGGCCCCAAGCTGTCAGTGTCCGGCCCTGGGTGAGCTCACTGATCACAGGGGCCCCAAGCTGTCAGTTTCCGCCCTGTTCGGAGATTTCATCGTTGTTGCTCTTACATCAGATTTATGGACTGAAAACAGGAATAAACCAATGAGAGAAGAGTCTGAACCCTACAATGTCTCCGCTTGTGGCCACGTCCTACAGGTCGCCCCTCCGGCTGATAACAGGGAGCAGTAGTCTGCATTCGTCTGGTGTAATGTTATGTCCTCAGTCTGGAGTGACTGATAACAGAGGATAACAGCTGGCCTGTGCCCATGTAGTGGACTGCGGTGGACTCTAGGTGAAGTTCCTGTGACCATGAATGATGGAGACCTTCTGACAGTCAGCGACTGATTCCTGCAGTTCCCTCGTATACAGTGCAGTACTCACGTGATCAGGTCCTGCGGTCTATGACCTGCACGGCCTCGGAGCTGGACATTTATACCATATTACGCTATCCCCCCCATATCTGGTCTTATTATGGGGACGTTCCAGTATTTTCACCGACAAAGCGAATGTGTTTACACCTAATAGAAGTAACCGGACCCGTTCCCCCCCCCGTAGGCATCGTCTCACTGGGAGGTCACGACCCCGCGATCAGTGTCTCGTCTTCTTTATTTATGATGATTGACATCTGTCAGAATCTAGTGTCTGAGCGGCTCCAGAAGCCCCTGAGTGGCCCTTTGGGGGATGTCAGCGAGTTCTATGGGGTCCCATGCGCATTTGGTGTTCATGTTGGGGTTATATGTGAATTTGGGGCCCCCTCAGTTCCTGGCTGTGTGCAGCACCACCACCATTACATGAGGCCATGACACTTCTATCAGGTTAGATGACGAGGAGACACATGACGGCATCCCACCGGACAGGACGAGCGGAGCATAGAGGCAAACACAAAACAGAGGCTGCAAGTGCTGCAATTATCCTAAAAGCAGCCGTGCGGCCATGGCAGGCACTATCCCCGACCTTGTCCCCGCCGCTCGCCTGTAGGGGACAGGACTTCAGCCTTATATGTGCACGTTTAGGTCAGTAATATTCAGTGCACCAAATATTGTTGGTGTCTTCTGTATCAGAACTAGGCGCCACACTCATTTTTAGCACTTTGACTTTTGGGAACTTCTCTCGGTGCTATAATTATTGATTTTTGGGAACTCCTCTGGGTGCTATAATTATTGATTTTTGGGAACTCCTCTGGGTGCTATAATTATTGATTTTTGGGAACTCCTCTCGGTGCTATAATTATTGATTTTTGGGAACTCCTCTAGGTGCTATAATTATTGATTTTTGGGAACTCCTCTCGGTGCTACTATTGATTTTTGGGAACTCCTATCGGTGCTATAGTTATTGGGGTACTTTTTGTATGACCCCGCTGTTTTAGAAGATAGTCCATGCACAGTATTTTCTTAGGATGCTTTCACATTGCGTTTCTGCTCTCATTCAGGTGCTCCACCGAGGTTTATATCTGAACCCCGCGCAAAACGGGATTTGGACGTATGTGCCGGACGGAGCCATAGACTATAATGGTGCCGGGAGAGCGACTGTGCGCTCTGACGTGCATCATCTTCGGGAGTGTACTCCTACTGGATGTGGACACTCGCACGTACTAGACTACTTCTGGGTGTCTCTCTCCTGTAGGCGCACAATCCCGAAAATGAGGCACGTCAGAGCGCTCTCCCGGCACCATTATAGTCTATGGCCCTGTCGGCACATACGTCCCGTTTTGTGGGGGATCCTGACGTAAACCCAGACGGGCCACAGAATGGGAGCAGAAATGCAATGTGAAAGCACTCTGAGAAACTGTGGCCATGGGAAGCTGTCATGGAGGCCAAATCAGACGACCCAGAATCAGACAAGACATTACCTGATGCCCTGGATTGAATTATTTTTTGCAGTTGGTTTTAATCGGTCATTGTATGGCAGTATTATTCCGTTAGTGGATGGCCATATAATTCAGTTACTTGTAGAGTTTGTCACTTTTTTTTTTAGGTAGCCATGCGTAACATTCTCTGGTCTTCTGGGACTCCATCAAACCCGTTTCAAACACCTTAACACAAGCACATTGCGCTGACAGAATCTATGTTTTTTTTTAGCTTTTAAAAAAATCTGTCTATAATGTTTACCTCTTTGTCATTTGAGATAAGGCAGATTCACACGGCTGTGACCCAAACTGATGGTGTTGCTGTCAGAGGTAACTTTATCCTGCTGTTGGAGACACATGTGATTTGTCATATGTTCCTCTTCTTCCCCACTAATATGTTTGCCAAAGGGAAAAAATGCCTTCTCGGACGGTTGGTGCCAGTGCTGTTGGTGGCTCCTGTATTCTTAGCCGGGGTATGTTTTACAAATATCTTGTACAAGTCCCCATTTATTGCATTTTTTTCCCTTTTCATACATTTTGTACATTATAATTAACTTTTGACAATCTCTTCAACCCCCTTATTCAACCCTTGCCAAAAGGATATAAGAAAAAAGGCTAGCTGGGTTGTTACATGAACAGAAAACAAAATGAGGCAGCAGGTTGTGGTACAGGTGTGGTATATGCATTTGTAAAATTGGCATTGTAAAACAGGCGTGCAAAAACGTACATCAGAAGAGAATGTCTGCAATTTTTTAAATTATTTTTTTCAATTTTCTTTTTTTTAACATAACTTATTTTTTTCCTAAAAATGACATAAGAAACACTAGGTAGGTACACCTCTAAAGCAACCTGTGTGAGTGAAGTGCACTCTTCTTTGCCTTTTGAACTCCACATGAATGCGATTTGTTTTAGGAGTGCTCGGGAAGTCCATACAGCACGGCCTTGTATGGTCTACTCAAAATTCCTGCTTTTTTAGGACGTGAAAGCAGCTTAAGTAGTGTCATAGTGTCAAAGACAAAGGAAAATTTCCCTCCGAAATATGGAGCCCATAGGACGTGAATAGAAACGTGAATCTTCCCCACTCAGAAGTGTTATTTAATCACCATGACTCAGGAGTTATAAGACAAGATGGAGACCACAGACACAAAATGAAATCTGTTCTCTCACATTTTCCCCCTTTTCTGACCAGTTAGGGGCATTTTACGAGGTATAGAGGAGAGCGCTATTCGCATCCTCGGGGCTTTTCTACTTCACTACATAATCACAGATTGTATCACAAAACAGATCTCGTCTCGTCTGGGGTCTGTAAAGTACAACCAGGGGTTCTGTGACCACGCTTCCTTTACACATGAATCCGATTATAGAACCAAGAGAGGAAAATGCAAATGAGAGGTCTAAAGATAATAATACCAAGGCACAGAAGGAAAAGGAACCAAGAGAGGAAAATCCGGATGAGCGGTCTAAAGGTAATAATACCAAGGCACAGAAGGAAAAGGAACCAAGAGAGGAAAATCCGAATGAGAGGTCTAAAGGTAATAATACCAAGGCACAGAAGGAAAAGGAACCAAGAGAAGAAAATCCAGATGAGAGGTCTAAAGGTAATAATACCAGGGCTCAGAAGGAAAAGGAACCAAGATAGGAAAATCTGGATGAGAGGTCTAAAGGTAATAATACCAAGGCAAAGAAGGAAAAGGAACTAAGAGAGGAAAATCCAGATGAGAGGTCTAAAGGTAATAATACCAAGGCACAGGAGGAAAAGGTACCAAGAGAATAAAATCCGGATGAGAGGTCTAAAGGTAATTAATACCAAGGCACAGGAGGAAAAGGAACCAAGAGAGGAAAGTCCGGATGAGAGGTCTAAAGGTAATAACACCAAGGCACAGAAGGAAAAGGTACCAAGAGAATAAAATCCGGATGACTGGTCTAAAGGTAATAATACCAAGGCACAGAAGGAAAAGGAAAACGCCTTCATTGGGACAACTGGAGAGAAGGCGGCACAAAACAAGAAGAAAAACAGTCTGCACATACAAGCAAGAAAATATAAATTAAAATGCATTAAAATGAGGATCAAATTAACTGCAATCCACTCAAAATACTCACCAATAGCGGCCAAATGCTCAAAGGACAAACATTTACCATGTGGGAGAATCCACGAAGGTCACGGCAGATACAAAGTCTTCTACAGATATCAGATAATGGTAGGATTAATGTACAATAGCGTGCAAGGCAAAATGCACAGGTAAGGTGTGTAGCAGTACTGCGGGGTAATAGATGTGCTGAGACGCCACAGTAGGTGCGTAGATAGTACAATGTTTGGAATATAAGCCAAAATGTGAGGTAGGACACACTGAAAAACCTATGCATCAACGTGAAAGGTATCACAAGTACTATATAGAGCAAACATGAAAGGTATCACAAGTACTATATAGTGCAAACATGAAAGGTATCACAAGTACTATATAGTGCAAACATGAAAGGTATCACAAGTACTATATAGTGCAAACATGAAAGGTATCACAAGTACATATAGTGCAACATGAAAGTATCACAATACATTGATGCAACATGGGAGAACAAGTAATACACAGGAAATTTCCTTGTTTTATGTTATCGTGTATGATTAATAAATTGATGATTTTATGAACTGATTTATTGGCCTCTGCCTTTTTTCTGCATTATTCATGGCAGGAGTTGATATATTGTAGTTTATATAAGGTGGCAGTTAAAATTGTTTGGACTAAATTTTGTTATGTATAAGATGAATAGG
>JARQOD010011165.1:0-24520 GCA_033576555.1 Oophaga sylvatica
GATAGCACTGAAAGTTAGGGGCCCCCCCTTTTTCTTTCAACCGAATTTCAACCAGCAGAAGCTAGTTCCCCCTATAACCCGCTATTCCATACTGTACGCCCATCAGTTTTTTGGTAGGGGCCCCCCTGTGAGAGACTGAATTCCTATCTTGTCCTGCAGAGACTCAAAGGGCCCCTCCCCCAACCCCATTACGTACTGACTTTTTTTGGGGGTGCTTTTCCGCGCCTAAGGGCCGTAAGCTCTGGTTTTTTTACCACAACTTAACTAATAGATCCTTCGGCCCCATGACCGTTCCATGCAGGCTTCTTCAATCCAAAACACTTTTTAAATATTCCTTTCCACGTGCCTTTTCGCCTTGTCCGCCTTTTACATAAACACTCACACTTTTTAAAAAGTCATATAATAACCCTCTTCTCTTCCCTCAAGTTTTTACCAAAACTCATTATCCCAAAGGGAGACAGTCCTGAAACCCTTTTCCCGTCCTTGGGGAAATGACGAATAATTCAGTACTAAACTCTTCTTTTTTTGTCAAATTTTTCCCAATAGGGACAGCCTGCCAGGGGGTGAACAATTCTCGCCCCTTTCTGCCTCCCCTTGCTGAACTGCTGGGGAGAACCAGGGTGGGCGCTTCCTCCCCCAATCCCCCTAACCCACCTCGCTTGTCCAAGACAGGGAAAAGACTACAAAAATCACTCAACAATACACCCTGACCACTCCCCCACAATGAACACACCCTAAAGGGGTGTCTAGTGTATGTTTATGAATGGTATTGACATTGAACTGCTATCTCCACACATTCTCCGGGTACTGTGTGTGCCAAACCAGGGGTAACATATACACCCCGCAGCCTCAAAAATACAGCCCCGCCCTCTATAACCCCCCACACACCTCTATAAACACCCCAGCACAGCAGCCTCTATATACACCACCACAAAAACCCTATATTACCCCAGCAGCACCCTTTTACACCACAGCAGCCTCTATTAAACCCCCCACAGCACCTCTATATCAAACCCCCCAGCCTCTATATACACCCAGCAGCCCTTTTTAAAACATCCAGCAGCCTCATATACACCCCCTCACACCTCTAAATACAAACCCCAGCGCCTCTATATACACCCCAGCACCTCATAATTTTCCCCCACCCTATAACACCCCAGCCATCCCTATATACACCCCACAGACCCTAAACACCCCACAGCACACCCCATAACTCCCCACAGCACCTCATATTTCCCCAGCACCTCAATACACCCCACACACAGCCCCTAATACACCCCGCACAGCAGCCTCTAACAACCCCTGCAGCCCAATACAGTCCCAGCCCCCAAAATACAGCCCCCAACCCCTTTAAAAAACCCCGCATACCCAATAACACCCCTGCAGCCCCTATATCACCCCACAGCCTCTATATATTTCCTCAAGCCTTATAACACCCCACACATCCCTATATAAAGCCTGCGCAGCCCTATATACAACCCCGCAGCAGCACCTCTTATCCTTTTCCCCCAGCACCTCTAATACACCCCACACATCTATATGCACCCCAGCACCCCTATAAAACCCGGCAGCAGCACCCTATATACACCCCAGCAGCACAGCCCCTATACATCCCCTCAGCCTCTAATGCGCCCAGCACCCCAAATACAGCCCAGCAACCTTTATAACCACACCCACACAGCCTCTAAATACACCCCAGCACCTCAATAAAAACCCCAGACCTTTTATTCCCCAACCTCCTCTAAACACAACACACACCTCTAAAACACCCCAGCAGCAGCCTCTATAAAACACCCCCGCAGCACACCCCCCCATATACCCCCACACAGCCCATATAAAACCCCACACATCTATAACACCCCACACCTCTAATACACCCCAGCACAACACCCTATACACACCCCTGCAGCCTCTCTATACATCCACACCTCAAAATACCCCAGCAAAAACCCTTTTTAAACACCCCAGCACAGCAGCCCCAAAAAAAACCCAGCAGCCCTATATACACCCCAGCACCTCTATAAAATTCCCCCCAGCCTCTATATCACCCCCCGCACCTCTTAAAAACCCCAGCAACCTCAAATATTCCCCGCAGCTCTAATTAACCCCACGCATCCCTATAAACACCCCTGCACGCCACTATAACAAACCCCCCGCAGCAGCCTTAAAACCCAGCAGCGCCCATATACACCCCACAGCATCTATATACACCACAGCTCCTCTATATACACCCCAGCACAGCAGCCCATACAGACCCCTGCAGCCTTTTTAGCAGCCCACAGCCCTTATACACCCACAAACCTTTTTAACACACCACAGCACACCTCTAATACTCCCAGCGCCTCTAAACACCCCACCCCCTTTAAATACACCCAGCAACCTCTACATACACCCCAGCAAAAACCTAAATACACCCCACAGCACACCCTATACACACCCCTCAGCCTCTAAAAACAGCCCCTGACCTCATATACAGCCCAGCAACCTTTAAAACCCCCAGCAGCAGCCTCAAAACACCCCGCAGCCTCTATATACACCCCAGGCCCCCATATATTCCCCAGCACCTCATATACACCCCAGCACAGCCCTAATACCCCCCACAGCACCCCTATAACACCCACATGCCCTCAATCTCCCCGTAGCAGCCTCTATATACACCCCAGCAGCATCTATAACACCCCAGCAGCAGCAGCCCTATAACACCCCCGCACCCTAAAAAAACCCCGCGCCTCTATAAACACCCCAGCACCTCTATATACAGCCCACACCTCAAAAACACCCCAGCAGCAGCCCCTATATACACCCCCCACAGCAGCCTCTAATCAAACCCCCCCAGCAGAAGCCCTATAAATACCCCAGCAGCCCTCTAATACACCAAGCAGCCTCATTACACCCCCCCAGCAGCCCTAAATACACCCACACCTCTATATACACCACAGCCTTTTTTTACATCCCGCAGCACAGCCCTATATATCCCCCCACAGCCTCATAACACCCCAGCAACCTATAGCCCACAGCATCCCAATACACCCGAGCACAGCCCTCTATAAAACCCCAGCAAACAGCAGCCTCAAACATACCCCTCACCCCAAAATGCACCCCCGCACCTCTATATACAGCCCGCAAAATTTTTATACCACCCGCACACACAGCAGCCCCTAATACCCCCAGCAGCCCCCATATACACCCCCCAGCCTCTATATATTCCCCAGCACCTCTAATACACATCACAGCATCCCTATATCACCCCGCAGCAGCCCTATATACACCCCCCAGCAGCCCTGTATAAACTCCCCCGCAGCACCATAAACACCCCCCAGCACTATATACACCCCAGCACCTCTATAACACCCCAGCACAGCACCCATACACACCCCTGCACCTCCTAACGTCCCACCCCAATACAGCCCAGCAAACCCTTTTTTTAAAACCCCACAAGCAGCCTTAAAAACACCCCCCAGCCTCAATACCCCCCAGCACCTTAAAACCCCACCCCTATAACACCCCAGCAGCACCTCTATAAAAACCCCCCACCCATAATTCCCCACAGCTCTAAACCCCCAGCATCCCTCTATATACCCCCCTGCACACCCCCTATAACCCCCACAGCACCCTTTTTACCTCAGAGGGCCCTATTACACCCCCAGCACATCAATCACCACAGCACCTCTATATACACCCAGCACACAGCCTTATACAGACCCCCCGCCTTTATATGCAGCCCAGAGCCTCTATAAACAGCCCCCAAACCCTTTTTATACACACCACAGCAACCTCTATATACTCCCCCCCAAAAAAACCCCCTATAACACCCCAGCACCCCTATATCACCCCAGCACAGACTCTAATACACCCCCACACACCTCTAAAACACCCCTCAGCCCTATAAACAGCCCCAACCTCTATAACAGCCCAGCAAACCTTTTTTTAAAAACCCCAGCACACCTCAAAAACACCCCAGAGCTTTATAACCCCCAAGCCTCTATTATTCCCAGCAGCCCCTATTACCCCCACAACCCCCAAATACCCCCCAGCAGCAGCCCCTTTTAAAACACCCCAAACAGTACAGCCCTAATACTCCCCATACACCTCTAATACACCCCAGCACATCCAAAATACCCCCCACAGCAGCAGCCCTAAAAACACCCCAGCAGCCTCATATACAGCCCAGCAGCCCTATATACACCCCAGCACCTCTAAAAACCCCAGCGCCCATATACACCCCAGCAGCAGCCTCTATATACCCCCACAGGCCCTTTTTAAAAAACACCCCACATAAACCCCCCTCAATACCCCCAAAGCAGCCTCTAAAAACACCCCAGCACTCTATAACACCCCCGCAAAAAGCACCTCTATAACCCCCAGCACCTTATAACACCCCAGCCTCTTTTAACACCCCACCCTCTATATAACCCCCGCGCCCCTAAAAACACCCCAGCACACCTCTATTTTACCCCCACAGCAGCCCCCCTTATACACCCCACCCGCAGAACCCTATATATCCCCAGCACACCTCTATAAACCCCAACAACCCCTAAACACCCCAGCAGCACAGCCCATAACCCCCCAGCAGCCCTATAACACCCGACCTTTATATACAGTCCCACCCATATAAAACCCCCGCAACCCCCATATACACCCCAGCACCCTATATCACCCCAGCAGCCTCTATATAAAACCCACCCCATTACACCCCCCCACATCCTCAAAAAACACCCCCCAGCAGCCTCTAATACACCCCCCCGCAGCACCTCTATTACTCCCCAGCAGCAGCCTCTAATACCCCCCCATCCCCCCCTAATAAACCCCACAGCACAGCCTCATATCACCCCAGCAGCGCAGCCCTATACAACCCCGCCCCTCATAACACCACACCTCAAAAACGCCCAGCAACCCCTTTTTAAAACACCCCAGCAACCCTATATACACCCCCAGCCCCCTATAAAAAAAACCCCCCAGCCCTAAATTCCTCACAGCCTCTAAAAACAAACCCCGCAACCTCATAACTCCCGCACCTCTATTACAACCCAGCACACACCTCTTAAACCCTTCCCCCGCAGCAGCCCTAATACACCCCACAGCATCTAATAACCACAGCTCCCTAAACCCCACAGCAGCAGCCTCATAACAACCCCACACACAGCCTCTATACAACCCCTGCCCGCCCCTATAACACCCAGCACCTCTATAAACACCCAGCAACCTTTTAAAAACACACCAGCACACACAGCCTCTATATACACCCCACAGCCTCTAATACACCCCAGCACCATATAAACCCCCCAGCACCTCTATATACACATCGCAAACATCCTCTTTATATAAAACCCCAGCAGCAGCCCTATAACCCCCAGCACAGCAGCCCCCTTTTAAAACTCCCCACAGCAAGCCAAATAATAAAAACCCCCGCAGCCTAAAACACCCACAAACATCCCCCAAAAAAACCCCCGCAGCAGCACCTCTAACACACCCCTGCAGCCCTAAAAACACCCCTGAGCCTCATTTAAAAGCCCACAACCTTTTTAAACACCCCAGCAGCACCTCATAACACCCCAGCACCTCTATATACACCCCACACCCATATATTCCCCACACCCTAAATACACCCCAGCAGCACCTCTATAACTCCCCAGCAGCAGCCTCTAAATACACCCCAGCAGTACCCTCTATAACCCCCATACAGCCTCTATAACACCCCCGCACACAAATTTTCACCCCCGCACAGCAGCCCTTATACACCCCAGCAGCCTCATATACACCCAGCACCCTATAAAAACCCCCCGCACCTCTATATACAGCCCCCACCTCTAAACCAAACCCCCAGCAGCCTCTAATACACCCCAGCACAACACCCTAATACACCCCACCAGCAGAACCTCTATATATACCCCGCAGCACCTCTATATACACCACAGCCCCTCTAAAAAACCCCACAGCAGCAGCCCAAACAACCCCCGCAGCCTCTATATACAGCCCAGCACCTTTATAACGTCCACAGCAGCACCCTAATACCCCAGCAGCACCTCTATATACACCCCGGCACTATAGCCCACAGCACCCTATATACACCCCCAGCAGCAGCAGCCCCTATATACACCCCAGCACAGCAGCCCTATACAACCCCGCAGCCTCAATAGCAGCCCACACCCATAAACACCCCCAACCTTTAAATACACACCAGCAGCACAGCAGCACCTTATATACACCCCAGCAGCCTCTATATACACCCCACAGCCTCTATAATTCCCCCCGCACCCTATTAACACAGCAGCATCCTCTAATTTTCACCCCGCAGCACCTCAATACACCCCCGCAGCACAGCCGTATATACCCCCACACAGCCTAAAATAACACCCCACACATCTATATACACCACGCACCTCTATATACACCCCAGCAGCACACCCTATACACACCCCCGCGCCTCTCTATACAGCCCCCGCAGCCTCAAATACACCCAGCAACCTTTATATAACCCCAGCACACACCTCTATATACACCCCAGCAGCCTCAAAATACACCCCCGCACCTCATATATTTCCCCGCACCTCTATATACACCCCACAGCACCTCTATAAACACCCCACAGCCTCTATAACCCCACATCTCATAACACCCCCCCATCCTCATATACACCCCCGCAGCAGCCACTAATACACCCCCCAGCACCTCTATATACTCTGCAGCACAGCCTCTAATAACACCCCAGCAGCACTATAAAACACCACAGCATCCTCATAACACCCCAGCAGCACACCCCTATACAGACCCCTGAGCCTTTTTTTGCAGCCCCGCACCTCTAAATACAGCCCAGCAACCTTATAAACACACCACGCAGCAGCCCCTATATACTCCCCACAGCCTCTATAAAAAACCCCAGCAGCCCATATACACCCCCCACCTCTAAACACCCCACAGCAGCCAAAATACACCCCAGGGAGCACCCTTAACCACCCCTGCAGCCCATAAAAAGCCCCTGACCTCTATATAAGCCCACAACCTTTAAAACACCCCACAGCAGCCTCATAACACCCCCGCACCCTATATCACCCCCGCACCCCTATATATTCCCCAGCAGCCTCTATTTAAAAACCCCACAGCAGCCTCTATACCCCCAGCGCAGCCCTATATACACCCCAGCATAGCAGCCTCTATAACCCCCAGTACAGCCTCTATATACACCCCAGCACATCTATATACACCCCCACACACAGCCTCTATAACACCCCACACCTCTATAACACCCAGCTCCCCCCATATACACCCCCAGCACCTCTAAAACAGCCCACAAACCTCTAATACCCCCACACAGCCTCTATATACACCCCAGCAGCACAGCCTCTTAAACACCCCACCAGCAAACCTCTTTAAATAACCCCCGCACCTCTATAAACACCACAACAGCCTCAATACACCCCAGCAGCAGCAGCCTCTATATACACCCCACGCCCTATAAAAACAGCCACAGCCTTTATAACATCCACAGCCCTATAACACCCCACACACCCCTATATACACCCCACACCCTATAACACCCCCACCTCTATTTTCCCCACAGCCCATATACACCCCCGCACATCCCCTATATAACCCCAGCACAGCCTCTATATACACCCCAGCAGCAGCACCTCTATATCTCCCCAGCAGCACCTCTATATTCCCACTCCCTAATACACCCCACACAGCACCCCTAATCACCCAGCAGCACACCTCTATACACACCCCCCTCAGCCTCTATACATCCAGCAGCCTCAATATACAGCCCCGCAAACCCTTTTTATACACCCCGCAGTACCACTAATCACCCCTCACCTCTATATACACCCCGCAGCCCTTAAAAATTTTCCCCCAGCCTCTATAAACACCCCAGCACATCCTCAAAACATCCTGCAGCAACCTCTATATACAACCCACACAGCAGCCCAATACTCCCCACAGCAGCCTCATATACACCCCGCACACTATATGCCCACAGCACCTCTATAAACACCCAAACACACAGCCTCAAAATACCCCCCCACACAGCAGCCCTATACAACCCCCCCACCTTAAATCCCCACACCTCAATACGCCAGCAAAACCTTTATAAACACCAAAAGCAGCACAGCCCCTAATATCACCCCACACCTCTAATACACCCCACAGCTCTTATTTCCCCAGCACCTCTATAAAACACATCAGCACATCCCTCTAAATACACCCCCAGCAGCCTCTATTACACCCCCCCAGCACACCCCAAATACCCCCCCACGCGCCTATAAAATACACCCCACCATCATATCACCCAGCATCCTCTATATACACCCCCCCGCACAGCACCCATACACACCCCTGCAGCCTCTTAACACCCGACCTCAAAATTTCAGCCCAGCAACCTTTTTTAACACCCCAGCAGCCCAGCCCCTAATACACCCCAGCAGCCCTATATTCCCCAGCAGCCCTTTAAAAAACCCCAAGCCCTTTAAAAACCCCCCAGCCCCAAACCCCCCCTCTATAAACCCCCAGCACACCTCTATATACACCCCGAAACAAACCCTATATACCCCCAGAGCAGCCTCTAATACCCAGCACATCTATATACACCCCAGCAAAAAACCCCCAAACCCCTAAAACACCCCCAGCAGCCCTCTATAAACCCCCCGCCTTTATACACCCAGCACCTCTAAAAACGCCCCAACCTTTTAAACACACCCACAGCAGCCTCTAATACCCCCCAGCACCTCTATATCCCCCCCCAGCAGCCCCTATATACCCCAGGGACCTTAAATAAAACCCAGCACAAATTAATAACCCCACAGCAGCAGCCTCATAACCCCCGCACCTCTATAAAAACCCGACCTTATATACCCCAGCAAACCATAAACACCCCAGCAGCACCTCTAATACACCCCAGCACCTCATATACACCCCCAGCCTCTATTATTCCCCAGCAGCCTCTATTAAAAACCCCACAGCACCTAATACTCCCCAGCAGCACCCTATTACACCCCACAGTAGCACCCTCAAATACTCCCCAGAGCACCTCTAATACACCCCAGCAGCATCTAATACCCCCAGCAGCAGCCCTCATAACACCCACAACCTTTATATACACCCACAGCGTCTATCCACCCCCGAACCCTAAAATACACCCCAGCACTCTATATATCCCCACCCTCTATATACACCCCCAAACCCTCTATATACACCCAAAGCCTTAAATACACCCCACAGCACTATAACCCCCCGCAGCATTATAACAAAACCCCCCAGCACCCTATAAAACCCCCGCAGCGCAGCCTCTTTTACACCCCCCACCTCAAAAACACCCCACAGCATTTATAAAACACCCCAGCACGCAGCCCTATATACACCCAGCAGGCCTCAAAACACCCCAACAGCCCCTATATAACCCCCCCCAGCCCTCTATATACACCCCCCCACAGCCTCAAAAACACCCCACACATCATAAACCCCCCCAGCACCCCTAATAACCCCAGCACCCCCTCTATATAACCCAGCAGCCCTAAACACCCCAGCACAGCCTCAATAACCCCGCACAGCAGCCTTAAAAACCCCAGCAGCATCTTAAACCACGCACCTCTAATTTTCACCCCAGCACAGAGCTCATAAACCCCCCAGCCTTTTATACACCCAGCAGCCTTATATAGGGGGCCCCCATTAAACACAAAAACCCGAGAAGCACAAAGGTAACCCAAAAGCGTTTTTATCACCATCACCTTTCAACACCCCCACCCGGGATATATATACACAGCAAACAACACCTTTTAAAATCAATTCAGTATTTTCCGCCCCGAGGCTCTTATTCCCGCCCCAACTTTAAACGAGAGCTATTCAAGCTCTAAAAAAGCTACATTCCCGAAGCTACAAAGGGGTTATTTAGCAGAGCATTAACAAAGGGAAAAACCAAAAATCACGTAGGAGCCCCATTAAAACACCGCCCAGCCGACATTACAAGCTAAGCCCTTTTTAAAAACAGGCCCCCTATACAGCCAAGAACCCAATTCATACTTTAACGATTCAGGGAGGAACAAGGACTTTTACACCCGATTAAAGGGGGCAGCAGCCTCTATAACCCCCGCACCCCTCTAAAACCACAGCCTCAAAATACACCCAGCAACCCTTTTAAACCCCACACCCGCCGCTTAAAAACACCCCAGCACCTCTATATACAACCCACGCCTTTATATTCCCCGCAGCCCCTAATACACCCCACACACCTCTAAAACACCCCAGCCCTCAAATAATCCCCAGAGTCTCTATAACACCCCCACCTCCTCTAAATACAAAACCCCGCACAGCCCCCACTAAAAATACACCCCGCACAGCCTCTAAATCTCGCGCAGCAAACCTCTATATACACCCCACAGAATTTTATATACACCACAAAACAACCTCTATAAAAACACCCCAGCACAGCACCCTTAAAACAACCCCTGCAAACCTTTAATCAGCCAGCAGCCTCTATCGCCCAGCAACCTTTTATACCCCGCAACACCTTATAATCCCCAGACCCCAAAACACCCCAGCACTCTATAACAGCCCAGCCCTCTATATACACCCCACACACTCTAAACCCCCAGCAGCAGCCCTTATACCCCCCACTCTAAAACAACCCCGAGCCTCTAATACACCCCGCAACCTTTAAAACACCCCAGCAGCAGCCTCTATACACCCCCAGCCTCTATATCACCCCCCAGCCCCTTTTAAAACCCCCGCACCTTATATACACCCCAGCACAGCCTCTATAAAACTCCCCCGCATCCCCCAATACACCCCACATAGCAGCCTCTAAATTTTCCCCCAAACACCTCATATACACCCCAACACCTATAACACCCCACACACACCCTATAATACACCCCAAACACCTTTAAAACACCACAGCTCTATAACACCCCCCGACCTCTAAACACCCCCCAGAGCCCTAAATTCCCCCCCAGCCCAAAAACCCCCCCAGCAGCCCCCTTATACCCCCAGCAGCAACCCCTATAACACCCCCTGCACCCCCATAAACCCCCGAAACCCCTAAAACACCCCCGCAACCTTTTTAAAAAAACCCCACAGCACCTCTAATACCCCCCCCCCTCTTTTATACACCCCGCACCTCTATTTAAAAACCCCCGACCCTAAACAAACCCCCGCAGCCCCTAAATACTCCCCCAGCCCTCTAAACACCCCCCCAACCCCTTTTACCCCCATACAGTTAAACCCCACGCACTATAACCCCCCAGCACCCGCCCAAACCCCCAGCACCTCTTAAAAAACCCCCGCAGGGGTCTAAACAACCCCCCGGGCCCTATAAAAAAACCCCCCCCCTTTATAACCCCCCACCCCCTTATATACACCCCAGCAACCTCTTTATACACCCCAACCTTATATACCCCCCCAGCAGCACTTTTACACCCCCCCCGCATTTTTTAACACCCCACAGCAGCCCAAAAAAAACCCCCCCAGCTCAGCCCCTAAAAACACCCCCACACCCATAAACAAACCCCCGCACATTTTTTAAAACACCCCCCCAGCAGCACCTTAAACACCCAGCAGCAGCCTCTATATACCCCCAGCGGGAGCCTCTATAAAAACCCCAGCCGGCAAAACCTCAAAATTTAAACCCCCCACACCCTAAAACCCCCAGCAGCCCCAATACACCCCAGCACAGCAGCCTCTTTTAAAACAACCCCAGCACCAGCCTCTATATACACCCCACCGCCCAAAAACCCCCCCCAGCAGCCCTCTAAAACACCCAAACACAGCACCCCTTTTAAAAAAACCCCACCAGCCCTAATAAACCCCAAACACCTCTATTCCCCCCCGCACAATGCCCCCATAAAAACCCCCACAAACCCCCCAATTTTACACCCCAGCACCTTTTTATTGGGGCCCCTAAAAAAGGGCCACAAAAAATCCAGAGAAGCCAGGAAGAACCGAAAAAGCTTTTTTCTTTTCCCACCACCACATTTTTTAACAAAACCCACCGGGGGTAAGGAGGTATGAACGAACAAGCCGTTTTTTTCCGGCTGAAAACTCGGCAGATAGTTTCCTGCTGGGGGCAGTGCAGTTCATTCATCCATTTCTGGACTTGGGGAAAACGAGGGGCTTTCAGTGACCTAGAAGAAACGACTTTTCCACGAACTACAAGGGTTTTTTTAAGAGCGAGAGCAGGGGGGAAAGGGGGAAAGGGAAGACCGAGAGAACACGGGGTTTGGGATCCCGCTTTTAAATTTCCCCGGACCCGAGTCCGAAGCTTTTCTAGAGCTCATCCTGGAAATAAAAACCCCGGGGGGAAAGGCATCGGACTACGGGCCAGAGAGCACCCTAAGTGAAAACGTAATCGAGTCGGGAGGAAAAAGGGGATTTAGCGGGGCCCCCTGCAAAAGGATTTCTTTTCTCACCACTCAAAAGGCTCCACCACTTTTTGGGCCCTTGCACTATTGAGAAAGTTTGAAATGCAGAAAAAATTTTCCTTCACCAATTTGGACTCCTACAGGAAGTAAAGGGGGCCCAACCATCGGGGGTTACCCGAATGTGCATTCTCCCCCCCGACCACCCCCCGGGCCCCCTTTCTTAACCTCTACCATTTAAAGGATGAAAAGAACTGCTTGTTGTGACAAAATTTTTACTCCCCCCTAAAAAAACACCATAGACTTCGGGGACCCGTCCCCCCCTTGGGAAAGATTTCCCCCCCACTCCCCCAAACCCCCCCCCTGTAAAGGGGTCCTTATAGCAGGCTCCCCCAAAATTGATCAGATACCGGGGGTTGGCGTCACAACAACCTCAAATCCCCTGAAAAAACCCCCATTACGACCCCCAAAAGGCCCACCCCCCAAGCCCCGCCCCATACAACTCCATAGACTTCTAGGGGCCGGCTCCGACCCCCCCTACCCGGGGACCACATATGTGGTGTGCGCATCTTTCCCCCCTCACGAACAGGATGCGAAATTTTCAATTGATCCGGGGGCCAAATTTTAACTTTTGGGGAAAAAAAAAACTGTTTGCTGTTTGTCACTTTTGCGCCAAATACCCCTTTTTACCCCCCATTTTTCGCGCCCGGGGGGGGGGGTAAAAAAGGGGGGGGGCGACCGAAAGAGCGCGCTTTTTCCGGGGAACCCCCCAACCCATCGCAACCGGGCACCCCAATCGCTCGCAAGCCGCATCCCCAAACTGGTCGCAACGCATCGCAGACTGCATCGCAACTGCTTGCAATCTGCATTGCAAACTGCTTTCGCAATCGCTTTAAAAATTTTCCTCGCAAACTGCATCACAAACTGCATCTTCACAGCGCCAGCGAAAAAAGGTCCTGTGTTTTTTTGGGGGTACTGAGGAGGGGGGGGAAAAAAAGGGAAATACACCAAGCAAAAAAAATTTTAGAAAATTGCATCCCTTTACAACCCCACCGGCAACTAGAGCACCGGGGAGCTTTTCCTTTTTTGGGGTCCAGACGCCTCCACACCGAAAACTAACACCCTAAAGAAGAAATGGGAAAGCTATCTGCCCCGGAGCAAAAACCCCAAAGAAAAAAAAACCCCCCAAAAAAGTAATGGCGGTTAAAAAAAGGGGGAAATACAAAAACAGAAAGAAAAAATTTAGCAAACGCTGGGGCCCAAACATTTTAAACAGAAAAGGACGAAGGGTACTCACTGCAATCTCAAAAACCCTGAAAAAACCCCAAACCAACTAATTTTAAAAATCACCTGAATCAAACGCCCTACCACCAAATTATTCCGGTGTAACAAAAACAAAACAGCCCACTTTAAAAAAAAAATGAAAAAAAAAAGTACAAAACACAGGGCGGGGAAAAAAATAAGGGGGAAAAGCCCCCGGGGGGACCGAAAGGGCCCCCCCAGCAGGCAGGGCAAAATGCAAAAAAAACAAAAAAAAAAAATAAGAAAAGCTTATCTGTGCAGGGGATGCAGACACGAAAACAGCGGCTCAAGGGAAAAATGGGAAAAAAGGGGGAACCAAACAATGACACCCCCGGAAAACCCGATGGAAAATTTCCCCTTTTAAAAGACCAATCATTTTAAAAACCCGATTCCCAGCCCCACAATCCCACTAAATACCCGTAAAAACCCCCAAAAAGGGGGGCCCCTGCCAAACCAACTCAAAAACCCTTTACAAAAATACCCCCCCCTTTAGGGAAAGGGGGGACCGAAACCCCCATTTGGGGCAACCAGGTCGGGGGGGGTGATTCCCAAAATTTTTCGGGACGGGAAAATCTCCAGCAGGATTCCGAAGCAAAAAAACCCCAAAAATTTCTTCCGCCCAAAACCCCCCTTTTAAAAACCCAAAAAATGGGTTTTTTCCTAGAAAAACCCAAATCCAAAATTTTTTTCCAACCACATACTCCCAAATTTCCCCCAACCAAAAACAGGGGGCCAAAGGGGGCCCGCAGCAGAACCACTGCTCAAAAAAACCCCCTTTTTCAAGGACTTGTGGGGAAAACCCTTTAAAAAATCTTAAATTCCCCCGAAAAGCAAACGAAAAGAAAAAGGGTTTTAAAACTCCATTACTTTTTAAATTTCCAAAAAAAACCAGGTTTAAAAAAAAGGGAATTTTCCCCCCCCCCCAAATCCCCCCCCAAAGGAAAATTCTTTTAGGACAACCAGACCAAGGGGCCCCCCCCTTTAAACCGAGGACCACAATCCCCCAAAACCCCTTTTCAAACCGCTGGGGGGCCCTTCCCCCCGAAAAGGGACAACCTCTCCACTACCCCCCCCAAATCTCTCATACGTCAACAACAGATCAACAAACCCGGACAGACAGAAGCCTCCGTCTGTCCTGAAAAAAATCAAAAGGGGAAAAAACCCAAAAATTTTTAAAAAAACGGGGGGCATCAAAATGGGAGAGCTAGCCCTATAATTTTAAAGCAAACTCCCGCCAAAGGGAAAAAAAAAAACCCGTCACCGATCGCAACCAAAGCATCTTTTTTTAAGTCCCAAGTCTGGTTTTTTTTCTCAGTTTGACCATTGGCGAGGGGAAATGCCGAAGAAAAAAATTTTAAAAACCCAGTTAAAAAACCAAAAAATCCTCCAAAAAAAAGGGGAAAAAAAATGGCTCCTCGTCCCACACAATGTTCCAGGAATGCCCCTGTAAACGAACCACGGGGCTGAAAAGGGAAAAAGGGAAACCCAAATTTTTAAAGGGGGAAGGGAACTTAGGTAATGGCACAAGATGTAAAATTTTGGGAAAAAACCAAACACAAATTCCCCAATTTGGGGGCTTTTCCCGAAAACGGGGAAACAAAAAAAAATCCATGAGATAGGGGCCATGGCCCCTTTTTGGGACAGGAAAAGGCATAACAAACCCTAAAAAGCAGAGCAAGCGGGGGCAAGCAACCCCCCCAGGACTGAAAATTTCCCCCCAAAAACACGAGACAAGGTAGGCCACCAAAAAAACCCCCGACTAACCAAGCTCTGGTCCCCAAAAAAAATTTCCCGGGGAATGCCCCCCAAAGGGGGAAAATAAAATCCAACACACCTCTTTTTCCATTGGTCCGGGACAAAAAATTTCCAACGGGGCACGCTCGGCCTTTCCCCTAAAAACCCCCCAAGAAAAGTAAAAAATTTTGGGCGAGAGGGGGGAAAGAACACACCCCCCCAAAAAATAACAAGGGATCAATACCAGGCCCCCAAAGGGAAACTCCTCGAGAGGGAAATCCGCCAAAACATTTTAGGGGGGGAAAAAAAGGGGAAAAACCACAAAATTAAAACGTGGAAAAACCCCCCCACCTGGCCTGCCCGGGTTTTTGAGTCGCTTGGCAGATTCCAGAAAGCCCTTTTTTCCCCTAGGTCCGTAAGGACCCCCCCTTTTTTTGGGCCCTCCCCCACCAATGTCTCCACTCTCAAAACCCCCTCAGGGCCCAAAAAACTCCCGTTTTTTCCCACGCAAAATTTTTCAGAAAAAAAATTTTTCGAGAAAAAAAAACCAAAAGGGGTTTTTTTTTTTAAGGTCTGGGGATCTTTTTGGGACAAAACGGCACCCCCCCAATTTAAAGAGGCATCAACCTCCACCTGAAAGGCAGAGAAAAAACAGGGGCCCCTAAAAACGGGGAGCAGAAGTGAATCCGTTTAAAGTTCCTAAAAACGCAAGAACGCCCGGGGGCCAATTTTACCAAAACAAAACCCCTTTTTGGGGCAAATCCAGTTGGGGGTTTTTTAAAAAAAAACCCGAAAATTCCCAAAATAAATTTACGAAAAAAAAAGGAAAAAACCCCCAAAAAATTTCCGAAAAGCCTTTAATAAAGGGGGGTTTGACCCAATCACAGTGGCCAAAAAATTAAACCGGGGGCCCTTTCAATAACAGTTTGGGACAAAAAAACCCCCAAAAAGAATCTTCTGTACGCCAAAAAGACCTTTGACCCCTTTCACTACAGAGAAATTCCTCTAAAAAACGGAAAACTTTTGAACTTTTTTTACATGAGAGTCCCTCTTTTGAAAAAATCAAGATATCATCCAAATAAACAATCAGAAATTGTTTCCAAAAAAAACCCCTGAAAATGCATTCATGAAGGGCGGGGAAAAAGGAAGGAGCATTATGAGCCCAAAGGCACACAAGGTACCAAAAACCCTTCGGGGGGGTTTTAAAAAAACCCACCCCCAAATTATCCCCGGCTTAATGGGGAAAAAGGGTTTTTTCCCCCCCCTGAGGTTTAACTTGGAAAACCCCAAATACGTTTTTCACCCTGGAAAACGGGTAAAAAAACAAGGGGAACGGTATTGATTTTTCACAGTAATTTTTTCAAAGACATTTAAAAATACACGCCTTTAAAGAACCATCTTTTTTGGGGGCCCCAAAAAAAAAACCCCCGGGACCAAGGGGGGAAAAAGGGTGGGGCTGATATGACCCTCTCCAATGTTTTTCCCTTTAATAAGACCGCAAACGTCTTTTTTGGGAACAGACAAGTTAAAAAAGGGGCCCCTTTTGGGATTTTCTACCCGCAAATAATTCAATACGCACAAACCCTAGGGGGGGGAAGGATGAAAACCCTTTTGAAACACACAGAAAAATCAAACAAAAAGTCAGGAACATCCCAGGGCCGGGGGAGGCGAAAAAACGGATTTTGGGGTTTTTAAAACTTGGGGAGCCCCAACGGTTTTCAGACACAATTTCCCCAAACCAAAACGGGGTTTTAGACTTTTAACCAAGGGAAAAACCCCGCAAATATAATGTCATGCAATTATTTGAACCAAAAAAATTTTCAGCACTCCGGGACAGGGTTTAACCCCCCTTACACCTGAAAAAAACGGGGGGTTTTTTCCACCAAAAGGGGGAAAAATCGATCCCAAAAAGAAAAGATTTTTGTAGGGGTTCAAAAGGGGAAACCCCCCCCCCTTTAGCAAAACAAAAAACCACAGGTTAAAAATGCCCAAACAACGAAAGCCGGGGCAGAAATGGGGGCAGGAGCAAACAATGACAGTTTTAAAAAAAATTTTGTCTAACACACCAGACAACGAGGGTGCAAAAAGTTTCCCCGTTTGGGCAACTGAAATAGCATAAGGCATCACCACAGAAAACAAACCCTTGCGCTTTCGAAACCATGACGCGTCCCCCCCACACCACTCCATCACACGCAGGGCAGCCCGCGGCCACAAGGGAACCCACCCACCTACTCTCCGCCACACAACTTTTGTCAATTTGAATCGCTAATACATAGAATTTTTAAAAAAAGGGGACGGGGAAACCCACCCTAACATCCACATTTTTTCCCACAGACCCTTCCGGAAAAGGGGCCCCCCAAAGCGCGTCATTCCATTTGGTCAGGGCGCCCACCTCCCCGGGGAAAAACTGACATATAACCAGCTCATCAACCCCTGATTTTTTGCCAACAAGGGCTTTTTCATTTTATCGGAAATTGGCCCCTCCGAAAAAAACCCCCAAAACCCCCGAAAAAATCCATAACATCCCCAAAAAAGGGGGTCCCCAAATCGGGGGAAAAAACCCAACCTGAGGACGCCGCGCGGGGGGAAAAATAAAAATTTTGAACCTGCTCCCGGGTTTTTTCCCGGGACTTAAAAATTTTAAAAGGGAGAAAAAAATTTAAAAATTTTTTTAAAATTTTAAAAATTTGCCAACCCCTAAAAACAAATCGGGATGGGAACCCTTTTTCCCCAACAGGAAAACCCACAAGAAAAGCAGCAATACTCTGAACCTCATGGCAAGCGCCCAGGCCCAAAAACTGTGAAAAACCCCTTGGGGGGAAAAAAAACCCCCCCCACACCCAAGATACAGGGGGAAAAAAAAAAAAAAAAATTTGCAACAAACAAAAAAAAATCTTGAAAATTTTCTTCCTTTAAAATTTTTTTTTCCCCTTCGTGAGACCAACAATTTTATGCCGGTGATACTGTTATGAAAGGGAGCTGAGGAGTGCGGGAAAAAAAAGGGAAATCCCCAGACGGGTTGGAATCTATGAATTCAGTACCCACTAACCACCGCAACTTAAGGAAACCGTATTTCCCTTTCTTTGGGTCCTAGACCCTCGAAACAGCCGAGAAACTAACTACCCAAAAGATAAAAAGGGGGAAAGCAAATCTCCCCCCGAGCAGAACCCAAAAGATAATGAAAGCCCCCAAAAATAATGGGGGTTTTAGACAAAAAAATACGACACGAAAGAAAATAAGACAAACGCGGGCCCCCCAAAAACTATCTAAACAAAAAAGGGGACAGGAAGGTACTCACTGCAATCTCAGAAAACCCTGAAAAAACACCAACCAAAAAAATTTTTCAAAATCACCTGAATCAAAACACCCAAACCACCAAAATTTTTTTCCCTGGTTAAAAAAAAACAAAACACAGCCACTGAAAAAAAACGGGGAAAAACAAAAGTAAAAAAACACAGTGGCGGGGCTAAACGAGGGGGCCAAAACCCCCGGGGGGGCCCAAAAGGCCCCCCCAAAGCAGTGCAGACAAAAGCAAAAAATAGCAAAAACAAAAAAAATAAGAAATTGCTTATCGAAGCAGGGGACAGCACGAACAGCAACTAAAGGGAAAAATGGAAAAAGGATCAGACCCCCCCAAAAATTGATCCCCGGGAAACCCCCAAAGGAAAATGACTCCCTAAAAAAGGAAAAAAAATAAAAAAAAAAAAACAAAACCTGAAAAAACCTCCTCACAAAAAAAACCCCTCCCCTTTAAATACCCTAATTTTAACCACCAGGGACCTCTCCAGAACCCCCCCAAAACCCCCTCCCCAACCCTCCTGTCTCCCCCCCGTGCCGCGACCTGCAGCCTTTTAAGGGTAGGGTCAATTAACCCAAAGGGGGGATAAAAAACGCAAAAAACCGTTTAAAGGACCGGCCCCCCGGGGCCCCGATAGCCCACCGCCCCTTGGCGTTTTACGCGGGGTGGGGTGCGGCCCCCCCCTGGGGCCCCGGGCCCCCCCTTGCCGTAACGCTCCCATACAGCCGGGGCAAGTGGCTTTCCCCCCTTTTGGTGAATGGTTTTGAGATGAAATTTTTGGGAAAGGCCCCCGGTTTACAAGGGGGATTTTGTGGGGAGGGGGTCGGTTTTAAATGTTTGGGGCTTATTTAAGGGGAAACATTTTTTCCCCAGGGGTTTCCGGGATAAAATTTTTTTGGGCTAACTTCTTTCCTTTCCCCTTTTTAGCCGCTGGTCGTGTTTTGCAAACCCTCTAAAAATAAACAATTTTTTATTTTTTTTTTTTTTGCATTTTTTTGGGATTTTGCCCCGAAAATTCGGGGGGGCCCTTTGGGGTCCCCCCGGGGTTTTTTTTCCCCTCATTTAGTCCACCACTGTTTTTTTGTAATTTTTTCTTTTTTGGGATTTTTTTTTTAGTGGCTGCTGTTTTTGGGTTCACCAGAAACTAATTTTTGGGGGAGAGGCGTTTTATCCAGGGGATTTTAAAATTTTAAGTGGTGTTTTTTCGGGGGTTTTTTGGATTGCATAAGTACCCTTTTCCCTTCCCCTTTTTTAAAAAAAAATTTTTTGGGGCCCCCCCCCTTTGCTCATCTATTTTTTTTTCTGTGTCAGTATTTCCTCTTTTTCTAAACCCCATTAAAATGTTTTGGGGGGGGTTTTAAAAATTTCTTTGGGGGTTTTTTTTTCCCGGGGGAATAGCTTTCCTTTTTCTATCTTTAAATGTTTTTTGTTTCTCAGGCTGTGCAACGTCTGGACCATCGAAGGAACGCTCCCGGCCCCCTCTAGTTGGGGTTTTTTTCAGGGTTAAATGCAATCTCATAATTCCAACTGCCTGGTTTTTTCCCTTTTTTTCCTGCACTCCTCACAACCCAACATAACAGTATCACCCGGGCCCAAAAAAAAGTATGGTACCACAAAAGGGAAAAAAAAAATTTAAGGAAAAAAGTTGTCAGAGATATTTTTCTGTTTTTTGCATTTTTTTTTTTTTTTTCCCCCGATCTCGGGGGGGCGGGGGGGGATCTTTTTTTCCCAAGGGGTTTTTTCACATTTTTGGCCGGGGTAATCCTTCCCCTGGGGGGGTTTAGTAAATTTCATATTTTGCGGTTGCCTTTTTTTGGGAAACCCGGGGCCCAAAAAACCCGATTTTTTTTAGGGGATCGAGCTAATTTTAAAATTTTAAAAATAAGTAAATTTTTTTTCCCCCTTTTAAAAAAAAAAATCCTCAAAACGCACGCAGCAGGGTTTAAATTGTCCCTCTCCTCCGCGGGGCGATCCTCAGTTTTTGTTTTTTCCCCAAACCGGGGGGTCCTGTTTTGATGAGTTGACTTTTTTTGGGGTTTGGGGGTTTTTGTACAAGAGCCAATGTCACGACAACGAAAAAGCCTTTTTGGGGTTTTAAACAGGGCTTATACGCTATTATACGTCAGAGTTTTCCCAGGTTTGGGGGCCCCCGCCCCAAAAGGGGGAAGACGACGCTTTGGCCCCCTTTTTTTCCAAAAGGGGGGCCCGTCAAAAATGTAAAGGGGTGTTTAAAGGGGGGTTTTTCCCCGTCCCCTCGGTCTCAATGTTCTTTTCATAGCGATTCAAATTGACAGACTTTGCGGAGCGGAAAGTACTTTGGGGTGGTGTTGCCTTTTTGACCACTCTGAGCCCATGCAGTGTGAAAGGAGGGGGGTCGGGGGGACAGCCATGATTTCGAAAGCGGGAATGGGGTTAAAGTTTTTACGGTTAGCCCTCAGCTATTTCATCCCCCTAAGCGGGGAAACGTTTTGCACGCTCGGGGGTTTTGGGGGATTTTTAGACAATTTTTTTTTAACGCACTCTATATCTCTCTGTCCTCATTTCCTCAGGTTTCTTTTTTTCTGGAGCAGCTATTAACCGGGGTTTTAGATTTTAAAAAAACTTGGGTTTTCCCTTGAAAACCCCTACGAAGTCTATTCCCCTACGGGGGATCGATTCTACCCCTTTGTTTGAAAAAACCCCATTTTTTTCTACTCAGGTGTAAGGGGGTTTTTAACCTGACCCAGGAGTGCAAAAAATTTTTGGGTTTCAAATATAACGCATCATTACGGCGGGCCCCCTTTGGGGTTACGCCCTCATAATCCTGTTTTTTTTTGGGAAACTTTTCAAAACCCATTTGGGGGCCCCATTTTTTTAACCCCCAAAACACTCCTTTTTTTCTCCCCCCCCCCGGGGCTGAATTTCCTGATTTTTTGTTTTTTTTTTCCTGATTGTTTAGCGAAAGAAATCTCCCCCCCTTTTACCTCCCCAAGGACTATGCGCGCTATTTTTTTTGGGGAAAGTAAAAAATTCCCAAAAAGGGGGTCGCCTTTTTAACGTCGAAACCAAAAACATAAAGCTATGCCCCTTAAAAAAAGGGAAATTTTTTAAAGGGTCTATCAGACATCCCTTCACCCTTGGGGCCGGGTTTTTTTTTGTGGCCAAAAAAAATGTTCTTTAAAGGGGCCCGGGATTGATTACGCTTTTTAACAAATTACGGAAATATAAAAACCCCCTTACCCTTTATTTCGACCTTTTTTCCAGGGGAAAAACCTATTTGGGGTTTTTCCAATTTTTACCCGGGGGGGGATAACCTATTCGCATTAACACGGGGATAATGGAAAGGCCCTTTTTTAAAACCCCTAAAGGGGGTTTTTGATCCTTTTTCCCCTTTTTGGGCCCCAAAAAACCCTTCCACTTCCACCCTTCATGAAGCATTTTCGGGGGTTTTTGGAAAAGTTTTCGTTTTGTTAAAAAGGATGAATTTTTATTTTTCAGATGACTGGTTCTCTTTTTTCCCTTTTGGGCTAAAATTTGCTCTTAAAAAAGGGGGTACCTGCCACTTTGATGTCCCCCCTTTTTTTTGAAAATTTTGGGGGTTTTCCCCCCGATTTTTCTTCAGGGGGGACGGGGGTTCTTCTGTCCCCGGTTTGACCTGTTGTTTTTGTAACAGAATTTGGGACCAGGGAGGGAGAGGTTTTCCCCCCTCCAGAAACCCAGCGGGGTTTTTTTTAAACCGGGGGGAGGACTGATGGGGGGGGGTCGGTTAAAATGGGGGGCTTGTCTGGGGTTTTCCCCCCAAAAAATATTTTTCCCAAAAAAAGTAATCTCCAAAAAATTTTAAAAATAGGTTTTATTGGGGGTTAAAGACAGGAGATTTTTAACCTGTTTTTTTTTTGTTTGCTTCTTCCAGGACAATTTAAAACCCCAAAAGTGTTCCCCCAAACCTTGTTGAAGGGGGTTTTTTTGACCTTGGTTCCTGCTGCGTGCCTCCGAAACCCCGTTTTTGGTTGGGGGCAATCTGGAGTATGGGGTTGAAAAAAAATTTTTTTCTTTTTTCTAGAAAAAGACTCCTTTTTTTTGGTTTAAAGGAAAAGGGGGTTAAAAGGGCAGGAAAAAAATTTTTTGGGGGGGTTTGCTTTGGACACCATGCAGGAAACTTATCCGGCGAAACAAAGAACTCATCCTACCGACCGGGTTTCCAAAAGAGGGTTCGGGACCCCTCCCAAGGGGGGGTTTCGGGTTTGAAGGGGTTTTAGATGAGTTCTGACCCCCGGCCCCCCCTGGGGGTTCAAGGGGGTACTAGGAGGTTTTTGGGGAACGGTTTTTACTGATTGTCTTATTTAAGGGAACATTTTCCCCCTCGGGGGTTTCCGGGATCATTTTTTTCGGTCGAATCCTTTTTTTTCCCTTTCCCCCTTTTACCGCTGTGTCTGTCGGCCCCCCCTTTTTTATCAAAAAAGAAAATTTTTTTTTTTTTGTTTTTTTTCTATATTTTTGCATTTGTCCCCGGGACTTCTGGGGGGCCTTCGGGTTTCCCCCCCGGGGCTTTTGCCCTCTCATTTTGCCCCCCCTGGTTTTGTACTTTTGCTTTTTGCATTTTTTCAGTTGCTGCTGTTTTTTTTACACCAAGAAAATAATTTAGGGGGAGAGGTCGTGTGTCTCGGGGGGTTTAAAAAATAGAATTGGTGTTTTTGGGGGGTTTTTTGGATTGCAGAAATACCCTTCCCCTCCTTTTCTTTTTTGATAGTTTGGGGCCCCCCGCGTTTGCTCATACTTTTTTTTTTCTGGTCATATTTCCCCCCTTTCCAAAACCCCCTTTTCATTTTTGGGGGTTTTTTTTTTATTTTTTTGGGTTTTTTTCCCCGGGGGGATACTTTCCCCTTTTTTTCCCAAACTTTAGGTGTATTAGTTTCCGGGGTGTGACAGGCCCAGGGCCATCGAGGAACCCCAAAACCCGCCATTTGCGGTTTTTTGTAAAAATACTGCAAATTTAAAATTTCCCCAAAAGCTCGGTGTATTTCCTTTTTTAAACCCGCACTCCCAGCACCAAAACAAAAAAACCCCCTACGGGGGGACCCGACCCCCGCCGGGGTTAAAAAAGGGAAAAAATTAGTATTTGGATATGTACCATACTAAAAAAAAAAAAGCCCGCCCGGGGTAAAAAGGGCAGTTACGGGGGCTGAGAGAGGGAAATAGAGACTTGGCCACTGCAGAAACCCGGAGTGGGGACCTGCCTTCTCTTAAACCCCCCCCCATCTTTGGGGACCCACAGAACGGATCCCCGGGAAAGGGATTTTACATTGCTTCCCAAAAACCGGGGGGACAGTATTGGGGGCTTTTAAACGCCGCCGACTAAGGGGCCCTCAGCTCTTAAACAGGCTAACCCTACAATCCCTTTTAGAAGCCAAAGTTGAAAGACCCATTCGTCGGGGATTTAGGTCTCCACGAAGGCGGACGTAAACTGTGGCCTTGATCACCAATCCCACCTTTGAGCCTTAAAAGGACAGGGCAAAAAAGGACTGCACCCCGGAAAAGCCTGAGGTGGCAAATCAGTACCCCCGGGGTGAACCCAAACTCTTACCGCAGTACCCACCCCCCGCAGGGGGCAGAAGCAAAAACGCAGGTGGCCCCCCAAGTTTGGGGAAAGCTGCGCCAAATGCGCCAGCTACTAAAACTTGGGCCACTGTAATGGATCCCTGCAACGCGAAAAGGGAAGAGGAAATTCCCCCTACCGACTGCCGGAGGAGCCCCCTTGGTGAACCGAGGGGAAAAGGGGGACTCGCCTCACCAGGAGGACCACGCCCCCCCCAGGAGCACCCTAGCAACACCATCCGCCGGGGGGAAACAACGCTACCGCTGC
>JARQOD010011166.1:0-24519 GCA_033576555.1 Oophaga sylvatica
CCACCACACACTTATAATGTCACCACTCTGGCTTCAAGACAGTATAATCTCCCCCATTATGGCCGCCATATAAGTGTAATGTTTTCCTTTATGGCTACCATGCACTTATAATGTCCCCATTCTGGCCCCAATACAGTATAATCTTCGCCATTCTGGCACCTGTACACTTGTAATGTTACCCATTCTGGCCGCTGTATACTTATAATGTCGCGATTCTGGCCCCAATACAGTATATTCTCCCTCATTCTTGACCCCATACCCTTTTAATGTTTTCCTTTTCTTATAGTGCCCCATTTGGGCCCGCATACGGTATGATGTAACTTATTCTTGCCTTCATATACTTATAATGTCCTCTATTCTTGAACCATTTACTTATAATGATCTTATTTTGTCCACCATATACTTATAATGATCCCTTTCTGGCCTCCATATACTTATAATACTCCTATTCAGGCCCCTATATACTTATAATGTCCCCCATTCTGGCCTTCATATACTTATAATGCTCTCATATTGGCAATATTTAAATATAATGCCCCCATTCTGGCCCCTATACAATTATAATGCCCCATTTTGGCCTCCATAACTTATAATGTCCCCATTCTGACCTCAATATACTGATAATGCTCTCACTTTGGTCATATTTATATATAATCTGTAGCGCTATGGCCGGCACCCCTGCATGGTGTCTCCTTCTTCCTCCATGCAGGGATGCCGGCTTACTCACCTCCCCAACCCTGTGGCGTGGTTTTCTAATGTGTGCCTTCTGCTTTCTGGTATGCGCGCCGCAGTTCCTGGTGGTGCTCCTAGTACGTATGTGAGCGCGCTCCTCTGTTCTTAAAGGGGCAGCACTCATATAATAAATACCCTCAGCTTGCAGCTAAGAGGCATTTAGTATAATATAGTACACCTGCAAGATGGCTCTCAGCTAATAGCTGGCAGGCATCTTGTATAAAAGACTCCCTCTCCTCTAGGGAGCCACTGAGCAACGTATTGAATCATTAGTAAGGTGTACTATTAGTGAGTTGTGAAGTCCCCTGGTCCCCGTGTGGCCAGAGTCTGAACGTTATCCAGTGGTACCGGTGTGACCAGCCAGCCCCGTATCCTGTGTCCCGTTGGTCCAGTATAGTTAGCCCTTGTATCTGTCTCAACTTCAGCGGTGTCCGTTCCCTGCAACAGCGGTACCTAAACTGTTTCGTGAGATCAGTTTGTCTAACCTGTCCCTGTGGCCATCCTGTCTGCTATCCGAAGACTGCACAGTCTGAAATCATCCCTCTGGCCGTTCTGTCTGCACAGTCTGAACTTATCTCTGTGGCTATCCTGTATGCTATACGGAGACTGCACAGTCTGAACCTGTCCCTGTGGCCATCCTGTCAGCACAGTCTGAACCTATCCTTGTGGCCATCCCATCTGCTATCCATAGACTTCACAGTCTGAACCTGTTCCAAGTGGACATCCTGTCCTCACAGTCTGAACCTGTCCTAGTTGCCATCCTGCCCGGTCTCAGAATCTGGGTAAACGGCTTGACCCTTGAGTTCAGCTGCTACTATTGGACACCGCCCTGGAATGACACCTGGCAGCTACCTGCCGCACAAGCCTGACCTCATCAATCGAGGCTCCAGTGAACACCAAGGTAGCTGCTTAGTCACGCCCCACCAGGGTAAGTCTGGTGTGTAGCACAGTGAGTCCACATACCACGTGCGCCACCGTTGGGAGCAACATAATGCCCCCTTTAGTGCTCCTATATAAATATAATGCCCCCATTTTGGCCTGCGTATACATATAATGACCTCATTCTGGCACTTGTAACCTTATAATGCCCCTATTCTGGCCCTCATATTCCTTTAATGGCCGTATTTTTGGCCCACATATACTTATAACCATCCCATTCTGGCCTCCATATTTTTAGAATGCCACCATTCTGACCCCCATATACTGATAATGTCCCCCAATGTGGCCTCATTCATTCATATCCGGAAAAAATGGGGAACATTCTGTATATGGGAGCCAGAATGGGGCCCTTGTACTTGTAATGTCCCCAGTTATAGTCCTCTTCACATAGAAAGTAAAAAAGCAAAAAATAGACATGCCTCTCATCGGTCCTCTACTCCCACAACAAGCAGCTACTCCCTCCAACATAGTTGGCACAATGAAGTGACCTCATTGTGTAACCTATGATGGCCCAATGTTGTCTGCTGGCCTCTGATAGGCTGGCGGCATTAAAAGCTATTGCAGGGCAGAGAGCCAGTTTCTCTCTAAACCACAATAGTTTTCAACTGGATGCCCAGATGCACATCCAGCAGAAAATAGAGCTGGCCCTGGTGGGCCACCTAGTGCTATAGGCCGGGTCACGGTCGCATTCTGTATACACCAAAATGTATCAATAAAAACATCAGCCTGCCTTGCAAAAAGAAAACACTTGCTTAACCAATGGAAAAGTAAAAAAAAATAAGGGTCTCAGAAAATGGGGTCCCAAGGCTAATAATTTTTTTGCAACTTTTAGAATTATTTTAATCACTACAATAAAAAAAATATAAGATTGTTATCACCATAATAGTACTAACCTTTGTGCAACAAAAACAAAAAACAATGACTGAATTTTAGTGAATTTTTACCCTGGTTTTCAGTACAATGTATTGTAAAATTAATAGTTTAATTTAAAACTATATCTCATCCAATAAAAAATTAGCCTTCACATGGCTATGTCGACAGAAAAACAAAAAAGTTATGACTCTTGGAAAAAGGGGAGGAAAACGAAAAGAGCATAAATGAAAATTGTCTGCGGTGGGAGGGTGTTACTGTAATACATAGACCTCCTAAGATTGGAACATGCCAGTAATTATCACAACTTGTTACTGGAGTAGTTTTTTTTTCATTATGTTATGAAGTTGGGACTATATCACAAAGTCAAACTGAATTTACCACTTTTTTGACTAAACTGTGTTACTATAGCATTTGCATACATAAAAAGGGTGGTCATTATATGAAAAATATTTCTGGAACAGTGTGCAGAAGTTCATTTTGTCCTGCTGAGAGTATGTTTTGTTCTGTTTGTGTGGCAGTATTTCGAAGGGACGGCATGCGCAGTCATTTTGCATTTGTTACCTACTGATTGGAAAGCTTGCATATTTACCGAGAGCTACAGCCTGCACAAACAGCACTTGAATAAATCTATGTTGTTGCCGTGGTGATTCTTGGCTCACAATATTAAGCAAAGTTCATTATTTTACGAAATCCTCTATGAATTACCTAGTTGAGAAATAGATTTTAGAAAGCTTCTAAAGACTATACAAGTGAGCTTTGTTAACAGGAGACCATTCATCAAATCAATCACCTTGTCGACTGTATATTTTAGGCCTTTCTGTAATAATTGTGGCTTGTGTAAATTAAGTATTAGATTGTAGATGAATGCTGGCACAATAGTGATTTATTCTTTGGGGTCATGAGCAGTTCTGGTCTAAAGGGTGTGCAACCTCTGCTGGTTGCATGACCTGTAATTACTGAATGGGCATCACCGGCACTATTGGCCCGGGCACCAATATCAGACATCTGGATTTAACACTTGGAAATTAACCAGAAGGAAAGGCAACTGCACACAATGCAGCTTCTTTTCTTAGATGAATGAGTATTGTTTCTTAGGAATAGAACATTGTTCAACTCCTTGCTGCATTATGTTGAATTGTAGTACATATACAGTGAAGGAAATAAGCATTTGATCCCTTTCTGATTTTGTAAGTTTGCCCACTGACAAAGACATGAACAGTCTATAATTTTAAGGGTAGGTTAATTTTAACATTGAGCAATAGAATATCAAAAATAAAATCCAGAAAATCGCATTGTATAAATTATATAAATTTATTTGCTTTTTGCAGTGAGAAATTTAGTATTTGATCCCTCTGGCAAACAAGACTTAATACTTGGTGGCAAAACCCTTGTTGGCAAGCACAGCAGTCAGACGTTTTTTATAGTTGATGATGAGGTTTGTGCACACGTCATGAGGAATTTTGGTCCACTCCTCTTTGCAGATCATCTCTAAATCATTAAGATTTTGAGGCTGTCGCTTGGCAACCCAGAGCTCCATAAGTTTTCTATGGGATTAAGGTCTGAAGACTGGTTAGGCCACTCCATGACCTTAATGTGCTTCTTTTTGAGCCACTCCTTTGTTGCCTTGGCTGTATGTTTTGGTTCATTGTTTTGATGGAAGACCCAGTCAAGACCCATTTTTAATTTCATGGCGGAGGGAAGGAGTTTGTCACTCAGTATTTTATGGTACATGGCTCCATCCATTCTCCCATTGATGCGGTGAAGTAGTCCAGTGCCCTTAGCAGAGAAACATCCCCAAAAAATAATGTTTCCTACCTCCATGCTTGACAGTGGGGACATTGTTCTTTGGGTCATAGGCAGCATTTCTCTTCCTCCAAACACGGCGAGTTAAGTAAATGCCAAAGAGCTCAAATTGTGTCTCATCTGACCACAGCACCTTCTCCCAATCACTCACAGAATCATAGAGATGTTCATTGGCAAACTTCACATGGGCCTGCACATGTGCCTTCTTGAGCAGGAGGATCTTGCTGGCACTGCAGGATTTTAAACTTTTACGGCGTAATGTGTTACCAATAGTTTTCTTGGTGACTGTGGTCCCAGCTGCCTTGAGATCATTAACAAGTTCCTCCGTGTAGTTTTAGGCTGATCTCTCACCTTCCTTATAATTAAGGATACCCCACGAGGTGAGATTTTGCATCGTGCCCCAGATCGATGTCGATTGACAGTCATTTTGTATTTCTTCCATTTTCTTACTATTGCACCAACAGTTGTCTCCTTCTCACCCAGCGCCTTATGTATGGTTTTGTAGCCTATTCCAGCAGGTCTATGATCTTGTCCCTGACATCCTTATAAAGCTCTTTAGTCTTGCCCATGTTGTAGAGATTAGATTTTGACTGATTGAGTCTGAGGACAGGAGTCTTTTAAAGGTGACTATGTAAGACAGCTGTTTTTAATGCAGGCAATGAGTTGATTAGGAGTGTATAACTGGTCTGTAGGAGTCAGAACTCTTAATGGTTGGTAGGGGATCAAATACTTATTTCTCACTGCAAAATTCAAATAAATTTATATAATTTATACAATGTGATTTTCTGGATTTTATTTTTGATATTTTATCTCTCAATGTTAAAATTAACCTACACTTAAAATTATAGACTGCTCATGTCTTTGTCAGTGGGCAAACTTACAAAATCAGCAAGGGATCAAATATGGTACTTATTTCCCCCTCTGTACACCCCTGTTAAAATTATGCCATGATAAATTATTTCAAAACTTTTTCCACTTTGAGAGCGCTGTTAAAGAGCCCTATAACACAGACGACGATTGCATTGCAATGCTCGGTCTGGCCGTCAGCTCTCCTATCCCGAGTGTGACATCTGTATGGAAATACAGGCTGTCACGCTTGGGTCAGGAAAGCCGCTGGCCAGACCGAGGATTGCAATGTGATCGCCTTCCATATTGTACTACAGTCTGACTGCGCCCTTAATGTCACCCATATTCTTCACAAATCCACTAAGAAGCAAATTGAAATCATTTTAAGGGTGAAAATGAAAATAACATCAAAATAACGTGGTTACATAAGTGTAAGCACCCTTTTTAAAATTGAGGATGTGGTTATATTCAGAATTAGTCTGTTACACTTAACCCCATTTTAAATTTCAGACAGTAGAGATGAGCGACTTTGCCTTTTTTAGGGTCGAGTCAGGTTAAATGAAACCAGACTTTCTCAAAAGTCGAGTCGAACGAAATCGGCCGACTATCGGGAAAAGTCGGAGGTCCGACTGAAACACGAAACCCAATGCAAGTCAGTGGGGAAGCAAGTCAGCAGGGAATGGAGGACAGTAAACACACCTACAGTGCCCATTTCAATGCCAACAACATCAATTCTTATTACTTAAGCTTGGCAACCTTAATTTACTTTATAATAATAGTTACGTATTGAAAACTGGGGGTTATTTGCCTAAAGTTGTGGGGGGTAGGGATGGCTCCAGGTTTTCGTGTGCCCTGGGCAAAAGAGTGTCAGTGGGCCCCTTTAATACATACCACAATTCATGATGCTCCGATACGGCACAGAAATATAGGTATAGTACAATGACAAATACTTCACTTCTTACATTACATGACTGATATCTATTTTAAATTCTACAATAGCTCAAAAACCGGACAGTATACCTCCATACAGTATTATGCGCCATACAAAATAATGAGCCCCATATATTGCTCCATACAGAATAATTGGTCCCATATAATGTTCCATACAGTATATGATGGGCCCCATATATTGCTCCATACAGAATGGTCTCCATATAATGCTCCATACAGAATAGGCCCCATATGTGCTCCACATGATGTTCCATACCCTATATGATGCCCCATAAATAATGAACCCCATATGATGCTCCAGTATTTGATGGGCCAAATGGATGATGCTTCAGTGTATGATGGGCCCCGTAAATGCTGCTCCAGTGTCTGATGTCCGCCATTTAGAATGCTCCAGTATATGATTGGCCCCTTAGATGATGCTCCAGTGTATGATGGGCCAATATAATGCTCCATATATAATGGGCCCCATTTATAATGCTCCAGTGTATGATGGGCCCCGTAGATGCTGCTCCAGTGTCTGATGTCCCCCATTTAGAATGCTCCAGTATATGATGGGCCCCATGGATGATGCTCCAGTGTATGATGGGCCAATATAATGCTACATATATAATGGGCCCCATTTATAATGCTCCAGTGTATAATGGGCCCCGTAAATGCTGCTCCAGTGTCTGATGTCCGCCATTTAGAATGCTCCAGTATATGATGGGCCCCATAGATAATGATTCAGTGTATGATGGGCCAATATAATGCTCCATATATAATGGGCCCCATTTATAATGCTCCAGTGTATAATGGGCCCCGTAGATGCTGCTCCAGTGTCTGATGTCCCCCATTTAGAATGCTCCAGTATATGATGGGCCCCATAGATAATGATCCAGTGTATGATGGGCCAATATAATGCTCCATATATAATGGGCCCCATTTATAATGCTCCAGTGTATAATGGGCCCCGTAGATGCTGCTCCAGTGTCTGATGTCCCCCATTTAGAATGCTCCAGTATATGATGGGCCCCATGGATGATGCTCCAGTGTATGCTTGGCCAATATAATGCTCCATGTATAATGGGTCCCATTTATAATGCTCCAGTGTATAATGGGCCCCGTAAATGCTACTCCAGTGTCTGATGTCCCCCATTTAGAATGCTCCAGTATATGATGGGCCCCATGGATGATGCTCCAGTGTATGATGGGCCCCATATATCATTCCCAGTGTATAATGCTCCCCATATATTGCTCCAAACATTAAAAAAAATGAAATACCTCTCCTCGCTGGGCACTGCTCTACTCTGGACTCCTCAGCGTCGCCATCTTCCAGCTCTCGGCACTGTGACTGTTCAGGCAGAGGGTGCACAGACGTGATGTCATCGCGCTCTCTGACCTGAATGTCACTGTCAGGAAACGCGGAAGACATCACATCGGTGGGGCAGGGAGAGGTAAGTATCGCAAGTGCTGGGGCCCTGAGCAAGCAGGGGGGGGCACACTCGTGGGCGCCGGCACTGGCACAGGGCCCCTCATAGTACGCCGGTGTCTTTGACGGCGAGTGGGCCTCCCCACCTGCTCAGGGCCCCGGCACTTGCCCGGGTGCGCCAGGAGCTGACGCCGGCACTGGGGGGGTACAGCCAAGTTAGGGAGGTGGAAAAACTGGCATATGTTGAGGTGTAGGCTGGACGTTCAGCAGCTGCAAATGGAGGAATTGGAGAAGTCGGAGGAAGAGGAGGGCAAAGCGAGTGTGTCATCAGGGGAAGGTGGTACAAAATCCTTTGAAACCCAGGCATGGTTAATTTTTATGAAGGTGAGATCACCAACATTTTGGGTCGACAGCCTGGTCCTTCTTTCTGTCAGGATTGATCCAGCTGCACTGAAGACTCTTTCTGATAGCACACTACCAGCAGGGCAAGCAAGCTCCTGTAAGGCATATTGTGCCAATTCAGGCCAGGTGTCCAGTTTACAGGCCCATTAGTCAAAGGGGAATGACCTGTGAGGGAGAACATCGATAGGGGAGGAGAAGTAATTTTGAACCATAGTTGACAACTGCTGTCTCCTGTCTGTTGCAATCGATTCAGTATTACCAGTTGTGTGAGCGGTACTCGAGAAATCAGTCCACAACATGGTCATGAAACCCGTGTCTCCAATGGCACTTCGGCTGTGTGCACCACGAACACCTCTTCCGTTTGGCCCAGTATGGCTCGTGGTGGAACCTGCACCACTGCTGTGTGCTGGAAATGCCTCTAATAAATGGTTTACCAGAGTTGCTTGTTTGTTCACCAATATTAGCTCTAGGTTCTCTTGTGGCATGATGTTCTGTAATTTGCCTTTATAGCGTGGATCGAAGATGCTGGCCAACCAGTAGTCGTCATCCTTCATCATTTTGGCAATGCAGAGGTCCCTTTTTAGGATCCGCAAGACATAATCACACATGTGGGCTAATGTTCCAGGTGTCAATGATGCACTGACAGTGGTGGGTGGAGGAGCACTTTCTGCCAAATCCACATCCCTCCAGTCACGCACAAACCCTGTACCTGACCTTGATAAGCCAACATTTTCTCTTGCCCCCTGAGAAGCATCCTCCTCCCCAAAATAATCATCCCCCTCATCCTCCTCCTCCTCTTCCTCTTCTTCCTCCACCTCGTCCTGGATAGTTACCTGAGCAGACAATGCCTGACTGTCATCAAGGCTTCTCTCCTCCTCCTCTTCCTCCTCCGCTGCAGACGCCTGATCCTTAATGTGCGTCAAAGTTTGCATGAGCAGACGCATAAGTGGGATGCTCATGCTTATGATGGCACTGTCTGCGCTTACCAGCCGTGTGCATTCCTCAAAATACTGAAGGACTTTACAGTGGTCTTTCAGCTTTGACCACTGCACACCCGACAACTCGATGTCTGGCCTCAAACTGCCTGCCCATATATCCTCCCACAAATGCTTTACAGCCTGCCTCTGTTTGCACTGCCTCTCAAACATGTGCATGGTGGAGTTCCACCTTGTTGCAACGTCTATGATTAGGCAGTGCTTGGGGAGGTGGAGCGATCGCTGCAGCCTCTGCATGCGACTGGCGTCTACGGACGAGTGACAGATATGCGATCACAGTCTTCGCACCTTATGGAACAGGGCTGTTAACTCCGGATAATTACTTAGGAAGCACTGCACCACTAGGTTCAAGGTGTGAGCCAGGCAAGGAATGTGTCTGAGTTTTGCCAGGGCTATGGCAGCCACAAAATTACGACCGTTATCACTGACTACGTTGCCTGGCGCAAGATGTAGACTGCCCAGCCATGACTCAGTTTCTCGCAGCAAGTAGTCGGCCAGTACCTCCGCGGTGTGTCTGTTGTTGCCCAAAGACATCATCTTTAAAACAGCCTGCTGACACATACCACTAGCTGTTCGATAGTGGGACACCTCATGTGCAACACTGGCAGCTACTAATGGAGTGCTCGTGCGACTGCTCTTTGTTGACGAGCTTTCGCTTCTGGAGAAGGAGGGTCGAACGCCTACAGCCAACTGTTGCCTATACTGTGGGCCATGCAGCACTGTCCCACTGCCGCTGTCCCCTGTGGACCCTGCATCCACCACATTAACCCAGTGTGCAGTGATGGACACGTAACGGCCCTGGCCATGCGTACTGGCCCATACATCTGTTGTGAGGTGCACCTTTCCACTCACTGATTGTTTGAGTGCATGGACAATGCTGTCTTTCACATGCAGGTAGAGGGCAGGGATGGCTTTTCTAGAAAAGAAGTGCCGACTGGGTAGGTCATAGCATGGGACAGCGTAGGCCATGAGCTCTCGGAACGCTGCGCTTTCAACCAAACGGAAGGGCATCATCTCTAATGAGATCAGTTTGGCAATGTAGGCGTTCAAAGCCAGTTTATGCGGATGAGAGGATGAGTACTTTCTTGTCCTACTCTGTCTGCTAGGGTGAGCGGTACTTGAGAGCTGCATATGGGTGAACTAGGGGTGGACATGACGGACTGAGAGGGGGTTGATGATTGTGATGGTGGTGGTGGTGGTGATGGCCTAGATTCAGTCTTTCATTGCAAAAACATTGTGATTCCCTGACTGCTTTGGCCTTGCGACGACACCTCAACATTTCTTGCTGGTGGTGTGCTAACCGGTGGGCTTACAATGGGGGAAGCAATGGAGCGTTGCTGGCTACCTTCAGATGGAGCAGGTGCACATGTGCTACCTGAGGTTTTGTAGTCCGTCCACGCTTGCAAGTGCATGGTCATTAAATGTCTACGTATGCAACTGGTATTCAAATTTCGGAGATTTTTCCCTCAGCTAAAGGTCCTTCTGCACTTCTTACAAATAACCTTTGCCTCATCAATAGGATTTTGGTCAAAAAAAATGCCACACGGCACTCTTCCTACTATGGTATAAATTTTCAGGACTTGCACGCTGTGCTAATTTGACCATCTGGACAAGCTGTCCTGCAACTCTTTTTGTTATTTTAACACGTTTTTGGACTGCTGTGGGCCTGCCAGATAACCGCAGCTGCGATGTAGATGCCTACTGCAGATCCTTCTCCTCTTCTTAGCTATTGCCAGCGGCACCCTCTTCCCCAATGGATGCAAATCCGGGTCTACAACTGGGTCATCCATCACCTCCTCTTCAATTTAATCTGCCCCTTTCTCTGTGTCACCGTGTAATGTGGTATAGTATGCGAGAAGGGGCAACTGAGTTTCATTATGGTCAGATTCTGGCTCAGTAGACTGCGGGGGCAATGTAGTGCTCTGAGTGAATGTACCAGCAGAATCATCTAGCAGTGGCTGTGCATCAGTGCACTCCATCTCTGATTCATGTTGGACTGGGGAATTCAGGATTTGACTTTATAACCCAGGCATGGTATGTGAAAAGAGCTCCATGGAGTAATCTGAAGTGTGGCCTGCCACATCCTTAACTTTTGATGGGGGTGAAGGACACAAGGAAAGGTGTTGTTCTTGACCAGGAGCCTGCACTGACGACTCAGTGCTTCATTTTTTGAAACTTCAGAAGAGGAGGCGATAGAGCTGGAGGCTGTTTTGGCAATGTAGGCAAAAAACCTGTTCCTGATGCTACGGCTTTAAAAGCGGTTTACCTACTCCCAGAAAAGGGAGCCTTCCAGGCCTTCTTAAGCCAGACGACAACACCGGCTCAACACCTCCTGCCTTAGGTGCTATTGGCATTGACTGAGAGCGGGTTGGTGATGGTGATGGTGGTGCTGGTGGTGATGGCCTAAATTCAATCTTTCGTTGCAAAAACATTGTGATTCCCTGACTGCTTTGGCCTTGCTACAACACCACAATATTTCTTGCTGGGGGTGTGCTAACTGGTGCGCTTACAGTGGGGGAAGCGATGGAGCGTTTCTGGCTACCTTCAGTCGGAGCAGGTGCACATGTGCTACCTGAGGTTTTGTAGTCCGTCCACGCTTGCAAGTGCATATTGATTAAATGACTAAGCATGCAACTGGTATTCAAATTTCTGAGATTTTTCCCTCGGCTAAAGGTCCTTCCGCACTTCTTACAGATAACCTTTGCCTCATCAATAGGATTTTGGTCAAAAAAGTGCCACACTGCACTTTTCCTACTATGGTATAATTTTTCAGGGCTTGCACGCTGTGCTAATTTGACCATCTGGCCAAGCTGTCCTGCGATGTTGATGCCTGCTGGGGATCCTTCTCCTCTTCTGAGCTATTGCCAGCGGCACCCTCTTCAATGGATGCAAATCCGGGTCAACAACTGGGTCATCCATCACCTCCTCTTCAATTTCATCTGCATCTTCCTCTGTGTCACTGTGTAAGGTGGTATAGTATGCGGGAAGGGGCACCTGAGTTTCATCAGGGTCAGATTCTGGCTCAGTGGACAGCGAGGGTGTAACGCTGGTATTCTGTACTTTGTTTTCCAGCGTTACTCTGCATGTCTTTTGCATTAACCCTTTTGCTCCTTTCCCCCTAACCAACTGGGATACTGTTGTCTGTTACCTATATGGATGCTGCTCAGTTCCCGGCTCTGCTGCGTACCCGTACTTGCGTGAGTGGCTCCGCTGCTTTGCATGACCGCCCGCATGTGCGGTCCCTGACCTGCTGTAAAAGCCGTCCGTAGCTTGCAAAGTCCTCTGCAGTGGTGCATGACTTACTACGTGTGTGGCAGCAGCCATTGTTGGGTTCCCTCTGTGTTGAGCTGTCTGGCTCTGCATAGGAAGCTCTGGCCATGGACTCCGCTGAGCATGTGCGGTCTGCAGGACTTTCTCCAAGCTCCACCTGATGTGCGAACTAGACTACTTGGTCCCCACACGGTAAGTGGACTAGATGGCTCGATTCCCGCTTGGTCAGCGGTTCAGACTTTTCGAGCTATTAACTCTGCTGCCATATTGTGAACTATGGGACTTACCACCAAACCCAAGTGAATTTTTTCTGGGGAATTTTTTTTTTACTTGGGTCTTCAGAAGAGGGGGTCTGAGGAGGGGGATACTGTAACGCTGGTATTCTGTACTTTGTTTTCCAGCGTTACTCTGCATGTCTTTTGCATTAACCCTTTTGCTCCTTTCCCCCTAACCAGCTGGGATACTGTTGTCTGTTACCTATATGGATGCTGCTCAGTTCCCGACTCTGCTGTGTACCCGTACTTGCGTGAGTGGCTCCGCTGCTTTGCATGACCGCCCGCATGTGCGGTCCCTGACCTGCTGTAAAAGCCGTCCGTAGCTTGCAAAGTCCTCTGCAGTGGTGCATGACTTACTACGTGTGTGGCAGCAGCCATTGTTGGGTTCCCTCTGTGTTGAGCTGTCTGGCTCTGCATAGGGGGCGCGGCCCACACCTGTCCTGCTTTTATGTGGATTGGGTGTTTACTAGAATTACTGCTCCAGCCTATCGCTGTGAAGCAGCTCATATATAAAGTTCCCCAGCCCTAGTGGGCGTGGCCAGAGCTTCACATTGAATCCACATTGAATCCCTGAACCTAGCCGTATGTGGTTGTGTGTTCAGCTCCTGCTCTGAATTTGATCAGCTCTGGAGAGCTGATTCCCTGTTCCTGCTGTGTCTTGTTCCCTGATCCTGGATCTAACCCGGTACCTGAATGTCTGAACTGTGTCTTGTGTTTCCGCCTATGCTGGGGGCTGATTACCCAGATCTCCGTTCCTGGAGGCTGTATATCCAGGCCTGTTCCTGCTGTGTCTAATTACCTGAACCCCTGATCCTGGATCTAACCCGGTACCTGAATGTCATGGGTGTATCGCCACGAGGATCGTCGCGATTGCACACTCTGACTTCTCACAGCTGAGTTGCTGTTTCTTTGTGTTTGGTAATGAGGGAGTTAATTTTACCTAGCTCTTTGCTAAGACTAGGTCCAGCCTCGCCCGGCTGCTTTTGATTATGTTCTAATTAGATTCCTTCATATACCTGCCAGTCTGCTTGTTAGATGCCGGTGAAAGCATTCATGTAGTCTAGCAGACTGGATCGGTTCTGAGAATACTTAAGCTAAGAGCTCCTTAGTTGTTTTTACTCTTACAGCTTATAGTTTATCTCTGAGACCTTAGGTGTTCCTACTGTGTGTGAGTGTTGTATGTAAGACTTTATTTACTTTATTTCTTGTCTTTCTTGTATGTCTTTCTGTTCATTAACCGTTACCTGTTCATTCCCTTTGGTGGTAATCAGGGTCCTTCTTAGGACTAGATTACAGTTGGCAGGGATTGATAGGAGACAGGGTTTACGCTGGTGGCCTGGACCTCTGTACCTTTAACAGTACCTCCAGGTAGAGGGATTAGTTAGGACCCCAGTTTAGGGTCAGCATAGACCCCGGTCACCCTCTAGCCGGAGACAGCGTATAACGGATTCCGTATTGACCCACTGGACATTCTGTCAGGTAATTCTATGTTATCATATATCTATGCGCATGTTATATAGTATGTTGCCCTTTTGATATAGATTACTGACATCACATATATATATATCTGCTATACAGCGTGACATTTTCACCGGCCCATACTAAAGATTCTCCCCAGCTGTCATGGATCCAGTAGCCCAGCTGGCCCGGCAGTTGCAGGGGTTGTCCATGGAGTTTGCAGACATTAAGTCCAAGGTTTTGTCCCCCCGGAGCAAACCAGATCTGAACCTAAGGTTGCTCTCCCGGACAGGTTCACTGGTGGGCGGGACAAATTTTTTACTTTCCGGGAGGCATGTAAATTGTACTTTCGGCTGTGGCCTCGGTCATCTGGGAGTGAAGAGCAGAGGGTGGGAATTGTTATCTCACTCTTACAAGGGGACCCTCAATCTTGGGCGTTCTCTATTCCTCCAGGCTCCCCAGATCTCCAGTCAGTGGATCGATTTTTTACTGCCCTGGGTCTGGTATATGATGATCCGGATCGAGTTTCCCTTGCTGAAGCAAAGTTACGTAAAATACGGCAAGGAAATCGTCCAGCGGAGGAATATTCTTCTGAGTTCCGTAGATGGGCAACAGATACTCAGTGGAATGACCCAGCTCTTAGAAGCCAGTTTTGTCAAGGGTTGTCTGACAAATTAAAGGATGTGTTGGCTCAGTATGATTCTCCTCCATCACTGGAGGCTGCTATGGCCCTCGCTATTCGCATTGATAGACGAATTCGGGGAAGACGCGAGGTAACTCCGCCTCCCGTGATGACTCCACCTACTACTAAAGTCCCTTATACTGAGGAACCCATGCAGTTGGGAGGGACATCTTTTTGTAGGAGAGAATCGGCGGTGCGCCGCAAGACTAGAAGGTGTTTCTTTTGCGGGAGAGAGGGACATTTTGTTGGGGGGTGTCCATCCCGGGCCTCTTTGAGCAAAGGAGTTAACCTGGGAGTGTGTATTTCGTCCCCAAATCCCTCTCAGTTTCTCGTGCCTGTGGAGGTGGTGATTGGTACTAGAACTGAGAGGATTTCTGTTTTTCTTGATAGTGGGTCCGGGGCTAATCTGGTGGACGCTCGGTTTGCCCAGGTGCATGGTATGCAACTGAGTGTATTGGCCAAACCGGTCCCTATAGTCTCTATTGATTCTAGACCTCTCGGTCAAGGTAGCTTGGTACAAGCTGTTCATAACATAGATCTTCGAGTAGGGGCAATACATAAAGAGCAATTGTCTTGTTATGTGTTGGAGGGTCTACCTACTCCTATTGTGTTGGGACTTCCTTGGTTGGCTAAACATAACCCAGTGATTGATTGGCAATCCAGAAAGATAAGCCAGTGGGGTGAATTTTGCAGGAATAACTGCATGAGCACGGTCATCGGTGCGGTTGTGCCTAGGACTTTGTCTCCTTTTCTGGAGGACTTTGGGGAGATGTTCTCAGAGGAGGGGTGTAAAGAGTTACCTCCTCATCACGCATATGACTGCTCAATAAAGTTGCTTCCTGATGCCTTATCTCGTACTTTCCCAGGGGCCGGGAAGACGGATGATCCGGTTCCTATTCCTCAGGAGGGAGTTGTAGTGCCAGCTGTATGCTCTGAGCTTGAGGGGGAGGTATTGGGGGCTCAGGGGGACGCCCCTGTGGGACTTCCAGGGAGCTGATAGTTCCAGATCGGTTAACACTGAAGGTTATGGGGAACCGTTACAAACGGATGGCTGATAGGGGGAGAGTTTCTGGTCTAGATCTGAAGGTGAACGATCTGGTTTGGTTGTCTACCAGGATTATAAAACTTAAAGTTTCCTCCTGGAGGTTGGGTCCCAGATTCATCGGGCCGTACAGGATCAGTTCCATAATTAATCCTGTGGCATTTCGTCTGGACCTCCCTCCTACGTTTAAAATTCATAATGTGTTTCACAAGTCATTACTTAAAAAGTATGTGGCACCAGTCATACCGTCACCTCTACCTCCTCCTTCAGTGGTGGTCAATGATAACGTGGAATTTCATGGGTCGAAAATCATTGACTCACGTCTCAGTCGCCGATCCCTTCAGTACTTGGTTCATTGGAGGGGTATGGTCCTGAGGAGAGGACGTGGGTCCCTGCGTCTGATGTTAACGCAGATCGATTGGTTCGGACCTTTCACACAACTCACCCGGGCAGACCTGGCCCTGAGGGTCCGGAGTCCCCTCGTAGAGGGGGGGGTACTGTCATGGGTGTATCGCCACGAGGATCGTCGCGATTGCACACTCTGACTTCTCACAGCTGAGTTGCTGTTTCTTTGTGTTTGGTAATGAGGGAGTTAATTTTACCTAGCTCTTTGCTAAGACTAGGTCCAGCCTCGCCCGGCTGCTTTTGATTATGTTCTAATTAGATTCCTTCATATACCTGCCAGTCTGCTTGTTAGATGCCGGTGAAAGCATTCATGTAGTCTAGCAGACTGGATCGGTTCTGAGAATACTTAAGCTAAGAGCTCCTTAGTTGTTTTTACTCTTACAGCTTATAGTTTATCTCTGAGACCTTAGGTGTTCCTACTGTGTGTGAGTGTTGTATGTAAGACTTTATTTACTTTATTTCTTGTCTTTCTTGTATGTCTTTCTGTTCATTAACCGTTACCTGTTCATTCCCTTTGGTGGTAATCAGGGTCCTTCTTAGGACTAGATTACAGTTGGCAGGGATTGATAGGAGACAGGGTTTACGCTGGTGGCCTGGACCTCTGTACCTTTAACAGTACCTCCAGGTAGAGGGATTAGTTAGGACCCCAGTTTAGGGTCAGCATAGACCCCGGTCACCCTCTAGCCGGAGACAGCGTATAACGGATTCCGTATTGACCCACTGGACATTCTGTCAGGTAATTCTATGTTATCATATATCTATGCGCATGTTATATAGTATGTTGCCCTTTTGATATAGATTACTGACATCACATATATATATATCTGCTATACAGCGTGACACTGAATGTCTGAGCTGTGTCTTGTGTTTCCGCCTATGCTGGGGGCTGATTACCCAGATCGCCGTTCCTGGAGGCTGTATATCCAGGCCTGTTCCTGCTGTGTCTAATTACCTGAACCCCTGATCCTGGATCGCATCCTGTACCTGAATGTCTGAACTGTGTCTTATGTTTCCGCCTATGCTGGGGGCTGATTACCCAGATCGCCGTTCCTGGAGGCTGTATATCCAGGCCTGTTCCTGCTGTGTCTAATTACCTGAACCCCTGATCCTGGATCGCATTCTGTACCTGAATGTCTGAACTGTGTCTTGTGTTTCCGCCTATGCTGGGGGCTGATTACCCAGATCGCCGTTCCTGGAGGCTGTATATCCAGGCCTGTTCCTGCTGTGTCTAATTACCTGAACCCCTGATCTTGGATCACATCTTGTACCTGACTGTCTGAATTGTGTCCTCTGTGTTATGTTCCTGAAATCCTGCTGAGTCCAGAACCCTGTGCCAGTGACTGTGAATCCTTGCTATATAACCTGAGTTCATCTTGGAAGGAGGAGTCCGGTGTGTGCTGAGTTTCTGTTACTCTGTGCTCAGCTTCTGTGCAATCCCCGGCCAGCTCCCGTTGAGCCTGGCGGGGCTTGCACCAGACCGCTGGGGTTCCTTTTCAGGTCGCTGCCAGATGTCCGGATCCTATGCCTGATGACCATGGCCTGATGTCCGATGTCCGACGACCACTTCCAGATGTCCGGATCCTATCCTCCCTGCCTGATGTCCGGGTCCTGCCGATTGTTGCCAGATGTCCGGAGCCTGCTGATCGGTGTCAGATGTCCGGATCCTATGCCTGATGACCATGGCCTGATGTCCGATGTCCGACGACCACTTCCAGATGTATGGATCCTATCCTCCCTGCCTGATGTCCGGGTCCTGCCGATTGTTGCCAGATGTCCGGATCCTGCTGATCGGTGCCAGATGTCCGGAGTCCGATGCCTGTGTTCCAGTCCATGTTCCTGTGATCCAATCCATGTTCCTGTCCGTGTTCCTGACTCCCTGAGACCCAATCCGTGTTCCTGATGTTCCTGTCCGTGTTCCTGACTCCCTGAGATCCAATCCATGTTCCTGTCTGTGTTCCTGACTCCCTGAGACCCAATCCGTGTCCCTGATGTTCCTGTCCGTGTCCTCCCTGATGACCACTGCCTGATATCCGATGTCCGATGACCACTTCCAGATGTCCGGATCCTATCCATCTCTACCTGATGTCCGGAGCCTGCCGATCGGTACCAGATGTCCGGAGTCCGATGCCTGTGTTCCAGTCCGTGTTCCTGTCTGTGTTCCTGATTCCCTGAGATCCAATCCGTGTTCCTGATTTCCTGTCCGTGTTCCTGTGTCCCTGAGATCCAGTCCGTGTTCCTGATGTTCCGATGTCCTGCCGGTTCCTCCTTGGTCTACCCTGTGATGACGTCTGTCCTGGGTCGGTGTCTGATGTTCTCCTGCTGAGCCTGTGCTACGCCTGAGGCCTGAGAGAGAGGCCGTCCTAGTATGCCCGTGCCAGATGACCCTGGACTTCATCAACCCGTGATGACCCCGCCATCGTCTGACGTTCGTCCTGGGCCGGTGTCTGATGTTCTCCTGCTGAGCCTGTGCTACGCCCGAGGCCTGAGAGTGAGGCCATACTAGTATGCCCGTGCCAGATGATCCTGGACTTCATCAACCCGTGATGACCCCGCCATCGTCTGAAGTCTGTCTGAGGTCGGTGTCTGATGTTCTCCTGCTGAGCCTGTGCTACGCCTAAGGCCTGAGAGAGAGGCCGTCCAAGTATGCCCGTGCCAGATAACCCTGGACTGCATCTACCCGTGATGTCCTCCAGCACTCGTCTGTGATCCTGAGTCGTGTACCCTTCTCTGATGTGCGGAATCGGGAGCCCGGTCTTATGTTCTGTTTATGTACTGTGTTTCTTAAGTAAACTTTATGTTTCTTCTTACCTGAAGTTGTGCGGTGTTGTCTAGTCCTGCAGGTCGTCACCTTGCCCACATGCTCAGCTGCCACGGATCCCGGTCGCTGCCCTTCCCTAGTCCGGGCAGGCCCGGGTCTCCCTCCGTGGTCCAGTGGGTCCACATTCTCTTATCATCTGGGACCCATGCCTCACGTCATCGTGGACTGGCGGCGTGGGAGCATTGGCTAGCTAGGCAAGCTATGCCATGTCCCGACGCCCCACAGCCGTGGGAAGCGCCACAGAGGGCAATGTAGTGCTCTGGGTGAATGTACCAGCAGAATCATCTAGCAGTGGCTGTGCATCAGTTCACTCCATGTCAGATTCATGTTGGACTGGGGAATTCAGTATTTGACTTGATAACCCAGGCATGGTATGTGAAAAGAGCTCCATGGAGTAATCTGAAGTGTGGCCTGCCGCATCCTTCAACTTTAGTGGGGGTGAAGGACACAAGGAAAGGTGTTATTCCTGACCAGGAGCCTGCACTGACGACTCAGTGCTTGCAGTTTTTGAAACTTCAGAAGAGTAGGCGATAGAGCTGGAGGCTGTTTCGGCAATATAAGACAAAACCTGTTCCTGATGCTCCGGCTTTAAAAGCAGTTTACCTACTCCCAGAAAAGGGAGCCTTCCAGGTCTTCTGGAGCCAGATGATGACGCCGGCTCAACAGCTCCTGCCTTAGATGCTCTTGTGCTTTTGGCACTTCCAGCAGATGCACCACCACCACCATCAGTACCAGCTGGCCCCCCACGCCCACGTCCGTGGCCTCTTCCACCATACTTCCTCATGTTTGGGAAAATGTACCCAAAATACCAGCAGATATATGGTACTGTATCAAAAGCGTACAGCTGCATACAGTCTAGGGATAATTGTAAATCTCCGTATATATTTCAGGAGTCAGACACAGACGCTCTCAGGCTCAGTATGGATTAGACAAGAATATAAAAAGCTGAAAAAGGGTACTGTATCACCAGATACTAGGTATATATAGTATAGTGAAAATATTGTAAATCTCCTTATATACTTCAGGAGTCAGACACAGACGCTCACAGGCTCAGTATGGATTAGACAAGAATATAAAAAGCTGAAAAGGGGTACTGTATCACAAGCGTATAGCTGTATACAGTCTAGGGGTAATTGTAAATCTCCGTATATATTTCCGGAGTAACAGACAGATGCTCACAGGCTCAGTATGTATTAGACCAGAATCTAAAAAGCTAAAAAAGGGTACTGTATCACCAGATACCAGGTATATATAGTACAGCGAAAATATTGTAAATCTCCGTAAATATTTCAGGAGTCAGACACAGACGCTCTCAGGCTCAGTATGGATTAGACAAGAATATAAAAAGCTGAAAAAGGGTACTGTATAACCAGATACCAGGTGTATATAGTTGAGTGAAAATATTGTAAATCTCCGTATATATTTCAGGAGTCAGACACAGACGCCCACAGGCTCAGTAGACAAGAAAATATAAAGCTGAAAAAGGGTACTGTATCACAAGCGTACAGCTGTATACAGTCTAGGGGTAATTGTAAATCTCCGTATATATTTCAGGAGTCACACACAGACACTCACAGGCTCAGTATGGATTACACCAGAATATAAAAAGTAGAAAAAGGGCAATGTATTAGATGCGTACAGCTGTATACAGTGTTGGGGTAATTTTAAATCTCCGTATATATTTCCAGAGTCAGACACAGACTCTCACAGGCTCAGTATGGATCACACCAGAATATAAAAAGGAGAAAAAGGGTAATGTATCAGAAGCGTACAGCTGTATACAGTGTTGGGGTAATTTTTAAATCTCCGTATATATTTCGGAGTAACACACAGACGCTCACAGGCTCAGTATGGATTAGACCAGAATATGAAAAGCAGAAAAAGTGTACTGTATCAGAAGCGTACAGCTGTATACAGTATTGGTGTAATTGTAAATCTCTGTATATATTTCCGGAGTAACACACAGATGCTCACAGCCTTAATATGGAGTAGACCAGAATATAAAAAGCAAAGAAGGCTAATGTATCTGAAGATACCAGGCGTATACAGTATAGGGGTAATTGTAAATCTCGGTTTATTTTTCCAGTGTTACACACAGACACTCTGTCAGTATGGATTTGACCGTAATATAGAAGGCAGAAAAACGGTACTGTATCAGAAGATACCAGCTATATACGGTTTTGGGGAAAATTTAAATCTCTGTATATATTTCCGGAGTCACACACAGATAGTCAGCATATATTTGTCAGTGATACCAGCCGGTACACGGTAGTGCGTGAGGAGCGTACAGCTCTTTACGGTGTGGGAAAAAATGAACGTTCGGTAACTGTGCAGAAAAAAAGAATCAAAGTATTAGTGCTGTGTAGGTGCTGTGTAAAAAGCAATCAGCTCTGCTGCTGCACACAAGAAATTCCTCCCCTGTCACTGGCAGTCAGCCTAATAATCAGCTCTGCTGCTGAACACAAGAAATTCCTCCCCTGTCACTGGCAGGCAGCCTAATAACCAGTGCTGCTGCCCACAACAAAATCCTCCCGTCACTGCACATTATTTGTACAGCACAATCGCTATCAGCACAAGCACAGAATAACTTTTATTTTCCTGTGTAAGCTTTTCAGGGGTTATAGCTCTAGGATCGCTGTCTGGGTAGACAGAATGGCACGAAACAGTTCATTCAGACAGCAGTTCTGGTGTAAAAACTGGCCGCAACCAGCTTTATTAAAGTCCACAGCAAACAGTATGTGATAAAAACGAAATCATAAACAGAAAACCTAGGCTTGTCTAGCCACTAATTACACACACGAAATGTCCCTTTCTAACAGGACCCCGGCTCTACCAGCCTGGGCCCAAACAACACATATGATATATGTTACCAGTCTGGAGTTTCACAGATACTCCTCTTTATGTCTGAAGGCAACTCCAACATCCAGACTTGAGAGAGATCACCTCCTGTTCAGTAGTCACCAGCATGGAGTGTCGCAGAGTCTCCTCTTTGTGTCCGGGGTACCTCGAGCACCCAGACAGAGAGAGCCCACCTCCCGGAGTCTCCTTCCTTGCCTGGACTCCTGTCCAGACTGAATGAGCTCCCACTCTGACTTGGAGACTGTTTCTCGTGCCGGGACACCTTCCTGTGTCCAGACTAAACTAGTTCCAGCCCTGTCTGTATTCCCAGACACCTACTTCTGGTTTCCTAATTATCACCTGAGTGGCCACAGGTTTGAGCTGCAAGCGTGTACTTGAATGGATGGTGTAATGACCTTTCTCTACCACTAGGTCTACAAAACCACACATTTCCCTTATACCTAGGTGAAATGTACACCCCATTCAATACATACGCTCTCACTGTCTCATATATCCCCCCCCTCTTCTCCAGACCGGAGGGCTGGTCATCCAGACCGGAGGGCTGGTCAACAATCCAAAAGAGACAGTGAACTCCGGACCCTGCATCAGCACTATACTTCTATATAGGTCAGGTACCAGGAGCTGTCTCACGACCTCTCCCTGGACTTCAGTGTCCCTATACAATAGGTTATTATTCATGGCAGCATGAGGAAACCTCTCCTCTTCTCCCAACATCACCTGCAAAGGAATTTCATTTTTATCACGGTCATCACCATTATCAGTATCATCACTATTATGATTAGCATCATCATCATTATCATCATCATCATTATCATGATCATCACATAAGTTTAAGCTTGTAGGGTTGAACACATAATATATCCAATCACCTCAACCCACAGTTCACACAGAGACCATGTACTTGTCCCTTGCTCTGTTCAGCTCCCCGGAATATTAGTCAATGACATTCGCTCATTCCTTAGGGACCTACCGTCTGTCATTGTCACAGACTTCGTCCAGTCACATTTCTGGGACGTAACCTTGTCAGGTCTCCCCTTTGCTCCCAGTGGTCAATCGTAACCTTGTCAGGTCTTGCCTGGGTATCTAAGGTCCGGTTAGACTCTGTACTGTCCGGTACTCTATCGGGTCGTCTGTATGGGCCTCTCAAACCTGAGTTACTGGAGGTCTCACTACCTCTAAACCCACGCCCACTACCCTCAGGACATCTTGTAAGGTCCCTAACTTCAGCCGTAGCTGTTCTGTTATTTAGGGGGCCCTTTCTCTGTCGGGTCTCACTATTCTTAGACGGCTGCCATCTTCTGCTGCTCAGATGATGCTGTCTATCTACTCGCTGTCTAGCGAGATTCAATTGTTCTACCTCTCGCAGGTAGGTCACACGGTACGCCACCAGCATGCGCACATATTCAAGACTTTCTTCCGTTCCTATAGCGTAGAATGCCACCATGCCGTCTTCATCTGGTATCCAGTCCCGACGATCACGTGGACTGCTTACTTTCACCACACCAGACTTCTTCACCATTATCTGCATGGCTCGGCCATTTCTCCCAATCAGCTTTCTCACCAGAACATGAGGCACCCGGATGACCTCTTCCTGTAGACTGTGAGCTTTTCTCATAAGCTTAAGTTGTCTAACGGTTTGTTCTGTCTTCAACCGGAGAAATCGCTTTGTGCGAATACATCGCCAGTGCATGTCACTTAGGATTGCCACCCTCTTCACTGTAACTTCAGTCGTGGACAAGACCACCAGCTGTTTAGCTCCTGAGGTCGAGTACACCTTACAGGCTCCCACGGCCTTCCTAAACGCTTCATGCACAGACTCACGGGTGCATTCTTCTCTCAAGTCCTCGGGTACATCTACGAGGCACTTGTACCGACACGTTTCGGTCTCACCAGTGGTTTCCAGACGATCAATCAGCTCAGGGTTCAGGGACAACTGACTTTCAGCTTCTTCCCCCTTTACACTTCTTCTGAGCTGACTCACAGCTACAATTTCGTGAATTTCCGTCCGGACCACTTCCATTTCACAATTATCTTCCGTTACCACACTCTTAGCTCTCCTCAGGTCTATCTTCTCCTGGCCAAGGGAAGCGAGTGCAACGTGGTTGCCCTTTTCTTTCTCCAAGGAGGCCTTGTTCACCGAGTGACACTGTATCAGGCGACTTTTAAGCCCGAGAACTTCTTCCTCTAGTTCCGCCATTCGCCTCTCAGCAGCCCGTCTCTGAAGCTTCTCTTGCGTCCACTGGGCTTGTAACCACTCCTTGAGCTCCTTGATCTCGGCTCCGACATCCACCGAATCAGCCGAACTCACAGCACTCGAGGAAGTATCTGCTTTACACTTCTCATCTCCAGTGGCCAACTCCTGGACCTGGTCTGTAGCTTCTCTGATGGACTCCTCCATCTTTTCCCGCTCAGCTTCCATTTGGCTGAGCTTTTCCTTAAGGCGCATCTCCACCTTCTGGAGAGTATCACAGGACATCTGTAGCTCCTTCACCTGAGATTCCAGACCTAGGGTCTTTCTGCGCAGATCACCATTTTCATCACGGGTGTCCTGCAGAGTGGTCTCAACCACCTGGCGCATTTGCTCTGCATCCATCTTCTCCTTTTCTAGTTTTTCTTTGACCCTGAGGAGATCTACATAATCTCTCTTCCTCTGTTGCAGTTCCCTACTGCGTTCATCACACTCCTTCCTGGAGTCACACAGCTCCTGGTTGAGCTGTTCGCGCAGTCGTTCTAGGATTTGTTTACTTCCAGAAACTCCATC
>JARQOD010011167.1:0-24506 GCA_033576555.1 Oophaga sylvatica
TTCTTCTTCTGGCCTATAACGCCTCCTGTATCTATTCTATTAGTCCTAGCGACAGGTAATATAAGCCCTTTACTGGAGTGATTGCTACAATATATATTCTCTTATTGATTCTGTGTATTTATGTATTTTGTACCTCTCCTCTATCCTAGTACCTGGCAATTGCTGACAGGGGCATTCACTTTCTGTCTCCATTTAGTGCCCTAGTTCTATAATACCCATTTCTAAGGTATTTTATATTCTCCTTGTACTTTTCTCCAGTGTATTATTGAATCTAATTGCCAAACGATTTGCATCATATTTATTACATTAAATTTCACACTACTGCTGCTTGCATATTGATATATTTTCGCCTTATCTGGTATTATTTAGCTATTATCCATGTTTTATTTCTAGATGACTGTTAATATTGTAGATATGTATATATATATATAGTTTATATGTGTCGTTAATGTTGCATCTTACTGTTTGTTCTCTTTGATCTTTCTACAGTACCCCATGACTAAGATCCGGGAGGATCGAAACGTCGGGTATTAGTTTATGTATGGGTATTCATTTCTTTTTTCTGCTTATGTAACGTGGCACTACAATTTTTGAATGTGGAGAATTATAATAAATATCACTTTCTGGATCGATTCAACTTCCTTGTGTGTGCGGTGAATTATACCCCTCTAATGATTCCAAACAAACAGTCAAGGAAACTCTCAACTGATTTTAAAGAAAAAAAATAATGCGGCTAGAATGGCCCAGCCAATCACCTGACCTGAATAAGACAGAAAATGTATGCAAAGAGCTAAATCTCAGAGTTCATAGAAGAAGCTCACAGAACCTTCAGGATTTGTAAAGTGTTTGTGTGACAGAATGGGCCAAAATTACACCTGAGCAATGCATGCTAGTAGTTTCTCCATACAGGAAGCACCTTGAAGCTGTCATCACCAACAAAGGCTTTTTTTGGTCACCATCTTACCAAAAATAAAAATACAATAAAAAGTGATAAAAAATGTCATATGTACCACAAAATGATGTAGATAAAAACAGCAAATCAGGATGCAAAAAACAAGTCCTCAAAAAGCTTAATTGATGGAAAATTTTTTTTTACAAAGCTTAGAAATAATGACTTACTCAGAGAAAACCTAAGACAGAAAGAAAATGAGCATAAACCCTGTTTAAAGTAAATAAGTAAAAGCAATCATGCATATAAATAAATTGGGTACTTCATAAACACCATTTTTTATCAAAAAAGCGTGAACGCCATCCCACCAGCATGAAGGTGTACCCAAATGTAAGATGGTCCTAACCTCTAGTATGAAAACCTTACCATGCGTCACAGTGACATCAGTGTGAATACGGGTTTAGTATGACTGGGTACCAAACATGGACACACAGCATATGGGAAGCCTTATAAATGTAATATCCAGCTCAAAGGAAGGGAAGCCATGCCCTTTTCTGCACTGACTACAGACACCTGAAACTAAACTGAAAAAAATTAACTGAGGTTTAAAGGGAATCTGTCACCCCAAAAATGCCATATCAAGTAAAGATATGGCTGAATAGAGCGTCCCATAACTAAGCTAACGGTGGGTATCATATATCATGATACCCCCGTTTTCATAGCAAAATACCTTTGTAAAGTTGGTGATTGAACGTGTCAATCACGGTGATCAGGTCAGGAGGGCGGCGGTTTTCATGTCCTCCCCCGCCCACGCTCCTCGTCATCTATTTCGTATCGCCGTCTGTGAATACCACAGACGGCGTTAGTTTCCCGCAATTGCTCAATTCAAAATTCTGCCCTGCGCATGTGACACCTCCCCCTGTGACCTCATCACAGATCCTGTGCGCACACAGCAGCCATATACTGTATGTGGTGTGTGTCATGTGACTGACTCCTCCCCCTGTGACCTCATCACAGGTCCTGTGTGCACAGAGCAGCCATATATGTGGAGTGCGGCACGTGACCCTGACTCCTCCCCCTGTGACCTCATCACAGGTCCTGTGCGCACAGAGCAGCCATATATGTGGTGTGCGGCACGTGACCCCCAGAATTTTGAATTGCGCAATTGCGGGAAACTAACGCAGCGATACGCAACAGATTACGAGGAGCGGGGGCGGGGGAGGACATGAAAACCGCCGCCCTCCTGACCTGACCACCGTGATTGACACGTTCAATCACCAACTTTGCAAAGGTATTTTGCTATGAAAACGGGGGTATCATGATATATGATACCCACCGTTAGCTTAGTTATGGGACGCTCTATTCAGCCATATCTTTACTTGATATGGCATTTTTGGGGTGACAGATTCCTTAAGTGGTATGCATGCAAAATAGGAGCATATTCACATTGGACATTAAACAGAAAAAACCTAAGACAGAAAAACAATTAGCATATACTCTGTTGTAATAATTAAGTAAAAGCATGGTGCATATAAATAGGGTACTTTGATAAAAAAAATAGTGTAAGCTATGCTACCAGCGTCAAGGTGTATCCAAATTTGGAAAGACGAAAGGGCAAAAATTAAAATTCTATGGTCAACAAGGGTCAAATACTGGTTATTATTAGTGATGAGTGAAAGTGTTCGCCACTACTCGTTACTCGCCCGGGGTATCACGGTACTCGGTGTATTTGGTGAGCACCAAGCATTTCCGGGATTACTCGGCGTTAACTCGGGTCTCCACCCACCTTTTATGGCGGACTTTACAGACCCAATCACGATGCAGGGATTGTCTGCCTGGCAATGAAACGCCACAGCCCTCTTTGTTGTGGTCGTGCAGTGATTGGCTGGAATCACAGCATCATCAGGGTTTAAGAGACCGGACGCCACCCTGCTCGCCTCATTCAGCTCCGGAATGAGATAGTGTAGGGAGAGCTGCTGCTGAGATAGGGTCAGATTTGGGTATTTCTTAGTCAGTGTGGGGTCTACCATCCTATACTACTCAAATCCAGCTAAAAAAACCAATCCTTATAAGGACTAATTCCAGAGTATATAGGTTCAAGTGTTAGGTAGGCAGGATAGTGTACGTCGCTCTATACACATCAGTGCAAGTCCTGCAGGCACTGTATGTGTGTATATAGATCATTGCATACATCAAGAGGGTCCATTCCCTTCCTGTGTTCTGGTGCTGCTGCTGCTACCTGTATGATATATAGACTGTATATAGCTAGCCCCAGGTGAAATTGGAATACAGGCCACACATTTTTTGGTGTGGTATCTCTGTGCCAGCTAGTGTTGAGCGATAGTGCTCGATATCTAAAAATATCGTATCGAAATTGTATCGCGGATATCACTAAATATCGTCGATATCCGATTACGATACCGGAAGTCCCATGTAAGTCTATGGGAACAAAATATCGCAACAAAAAAAACCCTTTCTTTCGTTGTAAACACAAAATATACACACATAGAATACATATATATATATACATGTCATTGTGACATATATATATACATATATGTATAGTTTATACACTTCTACATAGTAAAATATCCTCTGATTCAATTGCCGGGTAAAGCCGGCTTCTGTGAAAAGACAGAAGCACCCGACATGAAATGACACTTGGTGTACATAGGGTTAACCATGTCTTTTCATGTCGTTTGCAATCTGATTTGCACAAACAATTACATCAGTCTATGTGTGCAAAATTTCACACCTGTAGGGGTTAATTAAAGGTGTAAATTCGTTGTAAAAAAACAGACTTTTTTGCTATGAATTTACACCTTTAATTAACCCCTACAGGTGTGAAATTTTGCACACTTACACTCATGTAATTGTTTGTGCAAATCAGATATCAAACTACATGAAAAGACATGGTTAACTCTATGTAAACCAAGTGTCATTTCATGTCGGGTTCTGCATTTTCACAAAAGCCGGCAATTGAATTTGCGGCTATTATACTATGTAGAAGTGTATGAACTATAAATATAAATATATATATATATGTGTCACAAATTTAATGACATGTATATATATATATATATATGAGGTGTAAAATTGCTGAAAAAAAATGCGTGGGCTCCCGCCCTATTTTCGCAACCAGACAGACAAAGCCAGTGAGTGGGGGCAGATAATAATAGCCCAGAGAGGGACCATTATTTTTGCCCCCCCCCGGCTACTAACATCTGCCCCCAGACACCCCAGAAAGGGCAAATCTCTAATTAGATTTGCCCTTTCTGGCACTTTTCCCGTCTATTCCCATTGCCCTGTAGCGGTGGCGAATGGGTTAATAAGGGGTTAAAATGACCTTGCAATTGAAAGGTCACTTTAAGCCAGGTTAATAATTGAGAGCTGTCAATTAGACAACTATCAATTATTAATCCTATTGTATGAAAGAAAAATCAAACACACACACTTTAATAAAAAAAGAAGTTTAATGAAATAATCACACAGTTTTTGACCATATTTTATTTTCCTGCTAAAACCATTTCCTGTAATAAAAATAAAATAATAAAGCAAAATTATTCTTACCAATCCAATGTACAGTCAGGTCCCACGGTGTAATCCTTCAGAAAGGGTTAATGTTTACTGCAGGGACCGCAGCTAATGCTGCAGCCTCACAGTAAACCCCCAAATGAATGAGTTCCTCTACTGGCTGACAGGAGAGGAAGTGAAAAGCTTAATTGATTGCTTTCCACTTTCACTTCAGGTCAGCCAGGGACACAATCCGTGACGTCAGAGGGAACTGGTTAACAAAATAGGGGATCCCCTAGAAAAAAATTGGCGTGGGGTCCCCCCTATTTTTGTTAACCAGCCAGATGAAGCAGACCGCTGAGGCCTGGATTTTCAGGCTGTTAAGGAGCCAAGATCCATGGACCTTGCCAGCCTGATAATACCAGGCCACAGCAGTCTGCATATCTTGGCTGATTAACAAAAATAGGGGATCCCCTCGAAAAGAATTGGCGTGGGGTCCCCCCTATTTTTGTTAACCAGCCAGATGAAGCAGACCGCTGAGGCCTGGTTTTTCAGGCTGGTAAGGATCCAATATCCATGGACCTTGCAAGCCTGATAATACCAGGCCACAGCAGTCTGCTTAGCTTGGCTGGTTAACAAAAATAGGGGATCCCCTCGAAAAAAAAACGGTGTAGGGGTCCCCCTATTTTTGTTAACCAGCCAAGTAAAATGCAGACTGCTGCGGCCTGGTATTAAAAGACTGTCAAGGCCCATGGATTTTGGCCCTCAACAGCCTGATAATACCAGGCTACAGCAGCCCCACATTTGGCGCATCAAAAGATGTGCCAATTGTGGCACTTTACCCGGCTCTTCCCACTTGCCCTGTAGCGGTGGCAAGCGGGGTAATAAGGGGTTAATGTCACCATTGATTGCACGGTGACAATAAGCCCGGTTAATAATGGAGAGGTGTCAATAAGACACCGATCCATTATTAATCCCAAAGTTATTAAATGCATAAAAAAAAGACAAAGCAAGAAAAAAGTATTTTAATGAAATAAAAGAGACAACACACTTTTCATTTCTTTTATTGTACTCTCATTCCTGCGACGCCATCGATCTCCTGTAAAAAAAGAAAAAAAACAAACCAACAGTATACCACCTGTCCGACGCAGTCCATAGTAACGACAGTCCCACGACGATCCAGCTCTGCTACATCGCAATGACAGGCAGAGCCTGTCATCGCGACGCAGCACAGCTGATTACCTGCTTCCCCGGCGGTGACGTCATCGGACTGACTGCTTTACGGCCGGGATTACCCAGCAGTCACTGCAGTTATCGCGAGAAACTGCATGTGACCGCCGGGGAGAAGAGGATGGCGGCCATGAAGCAGTCCAGGCCGTGACCGCCGGAGATCTTCTGCCAGGTAAGTGCCGCTGACTCCTGACAGACCCGACCGACGGACACTGACAGTGACAGTGACAAATCCGATTCCGGTATTCGATATGACGAAAATATCGAAACGAATTATCGAAAGGCCGATAGAGCTAATATCGGCCGATAGCCGATATTTGCAGTATCGTATCGCTCAACACTGGTGCCAGCTCATATCTGTGCATGCTCAAAGTTTGCCCAGATTACGGTGGTTTCCTTTTTTTGACTTGGGTGTCACTGTACTTATATACAGCAGTATTTACCGCCCCAAAAAAAGAAAAAAAACCCACACATTTGTCGTAGTGGTATCGCCGTGCCAGCTGATATCTGTGCGTGCTCAAAGTTTGGCCAGTTTACGGCAGTTTTCTTTTTTTGTCCTGGGTGTCACTGTACTTATATACAGCAGTATTTCGCCAAAAAATAAAAAAATACAGGCCACACATTTGTTGTACTGGTATCTCCGTGGCAGCTCATATCTGTGTGTTCTCAAAATTTGGAGTTTGGCCAGTTTACGGCAGTTTTCTTTTTTTTGTCCTGGGTGTCACTGTACTTTTATACAGCAGTATTTACCCCCCCAAAAGAGAAAAAAAAACACACATTTGTCGTAGAGGTATCACCATGCCAGCTGATATCTGTGCATGCTCAAAGTTTGGCAAGTGTTTTTTTGTCCTGGGTGTCATAGCACTGATATCAAGCACTAGTTAGCCCAAAAATAAAAAACAGGGCACACATTTGTCGTACTGGTATCTCTGTGGTAGCTCATATCTGTGTGTGCTCAAAGTTTGGCTAGTTTACGGCAGTTTTCTTTTTTTTGTCCTGGTGTCACTGTATTTATATACAGCAGTATTACGCAAAAAAACAAAAAAACAGCCACACATTTGTCATACGGGTATCTCCGTGGCAGCTCATATCTGTGAGTGCTCAAAGTTTGGCCAGTTTATGAAGTTTTCTTTTTTTTTTTCCTGGGTGTCACTGTACTTATATACAGCAATATTTACCCCCCCAAAAAAGAAAAAAAAACACACATTTGTCTTAGTGGTATCGCCGTGCCAGCTGGTATCTGTGCGTGCTCAAAGTTTGGCCAGTTTACGGCAGTTTTCTTTTTTTTTGTACTGGGTTTCACTGTACTTATATACTGCAGTATTTCGCCAAAAAAATAAAAAAATTCAGTGCACACATTTGTTGTTCTGGTAACTACGTCGGAGCTCATATCTGTGTGTGCTCCAAGTTCGGCCATTTTACGGTGGTTTTCTTTTCTTTGTCCTGGGTGTCACTGTACTTATATAGAGCAGTATTTTGCCAAAAAATAAAAAAATACAGGCCACACATTTGTCATACTGGTATCTCCGTGGCCGCTCATATCTGTGTGTGCTCAAAGTTTGGCCAGTTTATGGCAGTTTTCATTTTTTTGCACTGAGTGTCACTGTACTTATATACAGCATGATTTACACCCCAAAAAAAGAAAAAAACACACATTTGTCGTACTGGTATCTCCGTGGCAGCTCATATCTGTGTGTGTTCAAAGTTTGGCCAATTTACGGCAGTTTTATTTTTTTTGTCCTGGATGTCACTGTATTTATATACAGCAGTATTACGCAAAAAAAAAAACAGCCACACATTTGTCGTACGGGTATCTCCGTGGCAGTTCATATCTGTGTGTGCTCAAAGTTTGGCCAGTTTACGGAAGTTTTCATTTTTTTTTGTCCTGTGTGTCACTGTACTTATATACAGCAGTATTTACCCCCCCCAAAAAAAGAAAAAAAACTACATTTCTTATAGTGGTATCGCCGTGCCAGCTGATCTCTGTGCGTGCTCAAAGTTTGGCCAGTTTACTGCAGTTATCTTTTTCTTGTCCCGGGTTTCACTGTACTTATATACAGCAGTATTGTCATGTGTGCATCGCCACGAAGATCGTCGCGGTTGCACATTCTGACTTCTCACAGCTGAGTTGCTGTTTCTTTGTGTTTGGCAGTTAGGGAGTTAATTCTGTCTGTGCTCAGTTCTGGGACTGGGTGCAGTTTTCTCCCGGCTGCAATTAATTATTTGTTGATTGGTTTCCTTTAAATCTCTGGTTGTCTGTGTTGGGAGTTGCCAGTGAAATTCTTCATGCAGACCACAGATAGGATTGTATCTGTATAGACTTAAGTTAAAGAGCTCCTTAGTTGTTTTAAGCTCACCTTGCTTAGAGTTTAATATCCCAGATCATTTATTTTCCTTCTGTGTTTGAGTGTGTATGCAAGTCTGTGTTTTCTCCAGTCTGTCTTATATGTCTAATCTGTGTATTTAGCAGAGATCAGCCCATATCCCTTTGGTGGTAATCAGAATCCTTCTTAGGACTGATTACAGGGTTCAGGGACTGATAGGAGACAGCGTTAGGCTGGAGACTTGGACCTCTGAACCATTATCAGTACCTCCAAGGTGAGGGATTAGTTAGGACCCCAGTTTAGGGTCAGGTTAGACCCCCGGTCCTCCTCTTTCCTGTGACAGTGTATCAAGTCCTCAAGATTAACCCTGAGTTCAAAGGATATCGTGTCAGGTAAATCTATTCTATATTTACATGCTGATGTTGCTAATCTATATGTTGTATAGAGTGTTGTTATTTTAAGAATAGTTTACTGACATCGTACACATATCATAAGACCGCGTGACATTTTCACTGGCCCATAAAATTATTCCCAGTTGCCATGGATCCAGTAGCCCAGCTGGCTCTGCAGTTGCAGGGATTATCCATGGAGCTGACGGACATTAAGTCCAAAGTTTTGTCTCCCTCGGAGCAAACCAGATTTGAACCTAAAGTAGCTCTCCCGGACAGGTTCACTGGTGGGCGAGACAAATTTTTTACCTTCAGGGAAGCATGTAAATTGTATTTTCGGCTTCGGCCTCGATCATCAGGGGGTGAAGAGCAGAGAGTGGGAATTGTTATCTCGCTCCTACAAGGGGACCCTCAATCCTGGGCCTTCTCCCTTCCTCCGGGATCCCCGGCTCTACAGTCAGTAGATCGATTTTTTACTGCCCTGGGTTTGGTATATGATGACCCAGATCGGGTCTCTCTTGCTGAGACAAAATTACGTAAGATACAGCAGGGAGATCGTCCGGCGGAGGAATTTGCTTCTGAGTTCGTAGATGGGCCACAGATACTCAGTGGAATGACCCAGCTCTTAGGAGCCAGTTTTGTCATGGGCTTTCTGACAAATTAAAGGACGTTTGGCTCAGTATGATTCTCCTCCATCACTGGAGGCTGCTATGGCCCTAGCTATCCGTACTGATAGACGGCTCCGGGAGAGGTGCGAGGTAACTCCGCCCCCTGTTGTTACTCCACCTACTACTAAAGTCCCTTATGTTGAGGTTCCCCTTGTCTGTTCGGATGAGCCTATGCAGTTGGGAGGGACATCATTTCGTAGGAGGGGATTGGCGGTACGCCGCAGGACTAGAAGGTGTTTCTTCTGCGGGAAAGAGGGACATTTTGTTGGGGGATGTCCATCCCGTGCCTTGTTGAGCAAAAAGTCGCCGGAAAACTGTTAATCCAGGTTGTGTGGTGGACGACAACCTGGGAGTATGTATTTCGTCCGCTAGTTCTTCTCAGTTCCTTGTACCAGTGGAGGTGGTGGTTGGTACGAGAGTGGAGAGATTTTCTGTTCTTCTTGATAGTGGGTCCGGGGCTAATCTGGTTGACGCTCAGTTTGCTCAGGCTCAAGGTATGCATCTGAGTGTATTGGTCAAACCGATCCCTATATTCTCCATTGACGCCAGGCCTCTCGGCCAAGGTAGCTTTGTTCATGAGGTTCATAACATTGACCTTCGGGTAGGGGCAATACATAGGGAACAATTATCTTGTTATGTGTTGGAGGGTCTACCTACTCCTATTGTGTTGGGACTTCCTTGGTTGGTTAAACATAACCCTGTGATTAATTGGCAGTCCAGAGATATAAGCCAATGGGGGAGTTTTGCAAAAGTAACTGCATGAACACAGTCATCAGTGCGGTCGTGCCTAGTACTTTGCCTCCTTTTTTGGAGGACTTTGGGATGTGTTCTCTGAGGAGGGGTGTCAGGAGTTGCCTCCTCATCGCGTGTATGACTGCTCTATTAATTTACTTCCTGATGCTAAGTTACCTAAAGCTAGGTTATATAACCTTTCTGGTCCTGAGAGGCAGGCTATGAAAGATTATATTTCGGAAAGTCTGGCCAAAGGGCATATTAGACCTTCATCTTCCCCAGTGGCCGCGGGGTTCTTCTTTGTGAAGAAAAAAGATGGAGGCCTACGCCCTTGCTTGGATTTCCGCGAACTTAATCGGATTACTGTTCGAGATCCGTATCCACTCCCTCTGATTCCTGATCTCTTCAATCAAATTGTTGGCGCCAAATGGTTCTCTAAATTGGATCTCAGGGGGGCGTATAATCTGATTAGGATAAAAGAGGGGATGAGTGGAAAACGGCGTTTAACACGCCGGAGGGACATTATGAGAACCTGTCATGCCTTTTGGTCTGACTACTGCACCAGCAGTATTCCAACATTTTGTTAATGACATTTTTCGTCATCTGGTGGGGCTGTTTGTGGTCGTATATTTGGATGACATTTTAATTTACTCACCAGATCTTGTCTCACCAGGAGCATGTGAGACAGGTGTTGCAGATCTTGCGAGACAATAAACTATACGCCAAACTGGAAAAGTGTGTATTCGCCGTACAGGAACTTCAGTTTTTGGGTTTCTTGGTGTCAGCCTCCGGTTTCCGTATGGACCCTGAAAAGGTGAGAGCAGTGCTTGAATGGGATCAGCCAGAGGATCTTAAGGCTCTGCAGCGTTTTCTGGGGTTTGCTAACTACTACCGGAAATTTATTTGTAATTTCTCATCTGTTGTCAAACCTCTCACTGACATGACAAGAAAAGGGACGGATTTTTCTAAATGGTCGGACAAAGCTTGCCAAGCTTTTTCCTCTTTGAAAAAATGTTTTGCTTCGGCACCCGTTCTCATCCAACCAGATGCATCACAGCCGTTCGTTGTGGAGGTGGACGCGTCTGACGTAGGGGTGGGTGCAATATTGTCCCAGGGTCCGTCCCCTGGTAAATGGCATCCGTGCGCTTTCTTTTCTAAAAAATTGTCGTCCGCCGAAAGGAATTATGATATCGGCAATAGGGAACTTTTGGCCATTAAGTTGGCTTTTGAAGAATGGCGTCACTTTTTGGAGGGGGCAGTCCACCCGGTCACCGTCATTACTGATCACAAGAACCTGCTGTATTTGGAATCTGCTAAGCGTCTGAATTCCAGACAAGCTCGATGGTCGTTGTTTTTTACCAGGTTTAATTTTGTTGTCACTTATCGCCCTGGATCTAAGAATGTTAAGGCGGATGCCTTGTCTCGCAGTTTCCCAGGGGCCGGGAAAATGGATGACCCGATTCCTATCCTTCAGGAGGGGGTGGTAGTGTCGGCTGTATGTTCTGAGCTTGAGGAGGAGGTGTTAGAGGCTCAGGGGGACGCCCCTGCAGGACCTCCAGGGAGACTGTTTGTCCCAAATCAGTTGAGACAAAAGGTTATTGAGGCACATCATAATTCTGCTTTAGCAGGACATCCAGGGAGTAAGGCTACTTTAGATCTCCTTTCTCGCCGGTTTTGGTGGCCTAACGTTAATAAAGATGTTTTAACTTTTGTCGCGTCCTGTGGGGTTTGTGCTCGCTCTAAGACCCCTCATACCCGTCCGTCTGGGACCCTCTTACCCTTGAAACTTCCGGAGCGTCCATGGACTCATTTGTCTATGGACTTCATCACGGACCTTCCTCAGTCGTCAGGGAAGACTGTCATACTGGTGGTTGTTGACAGGTTCAGTAAGATGGCACATTTCATTGCTCTTCCTGCCCTCCCTAATGCTAAAACTCTGGCGCAGGTGTTCATTGGGGAGATTGTGAGACTTCATGGGTTGCCTTCTGATGTGGTGTCAGATAGGGGGTCTCAGTTTGTGTCCAAGTTTTGGAGGGCATTTTGTTTACGTCGGGGGATGCAATTGTCATTTTCCTCGGCTTTTCATCCGCAGACCAATGGTCAGACAGAGCGTCTGAATCAAAGCCTAGAGACTTATCTTCGGTGTTTTGTCTCAGAGAACCAGGAGGACTGGTCTTCTTTCTTGCCTCTGGCAGAGTTCGCTCTTAACAACAGGCGGAGCGAGTCCACTGGTAAGTCCCCGTTTTTTGGGGCATATGGTTTTCATCCCCAGTTTTGTACATTCAATGGGGGGGCCCTTCTGGGGTTCCTGAGGAGGAGCGTTTCTCGTCGTCACTTGCTTCAGTGTGGAGAGGTGTATTGAATAATCTGAGTGCTATGGGGAACCGTTATAAACGTATGGCTGATAGGAGGAGAGTTTCTGGTCCAGATCTTAATGTGAACGATCTGGTATGGTTGTCTACCAGGAATATAAAACTTAAAGTTCCCTCTCTCTGGAAGCTGGGCCCCAGATTCATCGGGCCGTACAGGATCAGTTCCATAATTAATCCTGTGGCATTTCGTCTGGACCTCCCTCCTACGTTTAAAATTCATAATGTGTTCCACAAGTCATTACTTAAGAGGTACGTGGCACCAGTCATACCATCACCTCTACCTCCTCCTCCAGTGGTGGTCAATGGTAACTTGGAGTTTCAAGTGTCAAAGATCATTGACTCACGTCTGAATCGCCGGTCCCTTCAGTACTTGGTGCATTGGAAGGGGTATGGTCCAGAGGAGAGGACGTGGGTTCCTGCGTCTGACATTAACGCAGATCGTTTGGTGCGGACCTTCCACAGAACTCACTCGGGCAAACCTGGCCCTGAGGGTCCGGAGGCCCCTCGTAGAAGGGGGGGTACTGTCATGTGTGCATCGCCACGAAGATCGTCGCGGTTGCACATTCTGACTTCTCACAGCTGAGTTGCTGTTTCTTTGTGTTTGGCAGTTAGGGAGTTAATTCTGTCTGTGCTCAGTTCTGGGACTGGGTGCAGTTTTCTCCCGGCTGCAATTAATTATTTGTTGATTGGTTTCCTTTAAATCTCTGGTTGTCTGTGTTGGGAGTTGCCAGTGAAATTCTTCATGCAGACCACAGATAGGATTGTATCTGTATAGACTTAAGTTAAAGAGCTCCTTAGTTGTTTTAAGCTCACCTTGCTTAGAGTTTAATATCCCAGATCATTTATTTTCCTTCTGTGTTTGAGTGTGTATGCAAGTCTGTGTTTTCTCCAGTCTGTCTTATATGTCTAATCTGTGTATTTAGCAGAGATCAGCCCATATCCCTTTGGTGGTAATCAGAATCCTTCTTAGGACTGATTACAGGGTTCAGGGACTGATAGGAGACAGGGTTAGGCTGGAGACTTGGACCTCTGAACCATTATCAGTACCTCCAAGGTGAGGGATTAGTTAGGACCCCAGTTTAGGGTCAGGTTAGACCCCCGGTCCTCCTCTTTCCTGTGACAGTGTATCAAGTCCTCAAGATTAACCCTGAGTTCAACGGATATCGTGTCAGGTAAATCTATTCTATATTTACATGCTGATGTTGCTAATCTATATGTTGTATAGAGTGTTGTTCTTTTAAGAATAGTTTACTGACATCGTACACATATCATAAGACCGCGTGACATTTATTTCGCCAAAAAATAAAAAAATCCAGGGCACACATTTGTTGTACTGGTATCTCTGTGGCAGCTCATATCTGTGTGTGCTCAAAGTTTGGCCAGTTTACGGCAGTTTTCTTTTTTTGTCCTGGGTGTCACTGTACTTATATACAGCAGTATTTCGCAAAAAAATAAAAAAAAATACAGGCCACACATTTATCGTAGGGGTATCTCCGTGGCACCTCATATCTGTGTGTGCTCAAAGTTTGGACAGTTTACAGCAGTTTTCTTTTTTTTTTTTTCCTGGGTGTCACTGTACTTATATACAGCAATATTTACCCCCCAAAAAAAAGAAAAAAAACACACATTTGTCTTAGTGGTATCGCTGTGCCAGCTGGTATCTGTGCGTGCTCAAAGTTTGGCCAGTTTACGGCAGTTTTCTTTTTTTTTGTACTTGGTTTCACTGTACTTATATACTGCAGTATTTCGCCAAAAAAATAAAAAAATCCAGTGCACACATTTGTTGTACTGGTATCTACGTGGCAGCTCATATCTGTGTGTGCTCAAAGTTTGGCCAGTTTACGGCAATTTTCTTTTTTTTGTCCTGGGTGTCACTGTACTTATATACATCAGTATTGTGAACACTTTTGATCTGGCTTCTGAGTTTGGGCTCCCTCTGGTGGTTGCTGCTGGTAATGGAGCTGGTCTGGCTGACAGAAGTCAATCACCTCAAGAGGATAATTGGAGATTAGGTGTTACAGACTGGGGATATTTAAGGGAGCAGCCTTCCCTTAGTTGTTGACAGTGATTTTGGCTTTCTTCCTGAGCCTTCTGGAAGTCTGCTTGTTCCCTGCTTTGTCCTGCATCTTTCAGATAAGTTATTTGTCTGTTTTAATCTGTGGCATTTTTTCCCTTTTTTGCTTTTCTCTGTTCTGTGCCTTGCTGGTGTGAGTTCAGCCGGGTTCCCTGCTGGGACCTGTGCTGGACTCTGTTTTCCTTTGCCACAGCTTATGTCAGTCTTTTCTGTATTTCTAGTCCCCTGTTTTTTCAGTATCTGTTGTTTTGCGTCCAGTTCACACCAGAGTTCTGATTTAGTGGGGGAGAGGTCGTGCGGCCTCAGTATTTTTGCATATCTGTCACGGGTGTGTCGCTGCGAAGATCGTCGCGATTGCACACCCTGACTTCTCACAGCTGAGGTTCTGGTGCTGGGTGTTTTTCGGCACTGAGGGAGTTAATTCTTCTTCTCTCTGTGCTGGACTAGACCAGCCTCGCTCAGCTGCAATTAATGTTGTGGTAATTGGTTGCCTTCATATACCTGCCTGTCTGCTGGGGAAGTGTCGGTGAAAGCATTCATGCAGACCAGCAGAGCGGATCGTTTTGAGAAGTCTAAAGCTAAGAGTACCTGTTGTGGTTTTCTCCTCTCCTCGCTTTATTATTTATCTCCTTACCCGTTGGTGTTCCCTCTGTAGTGATAGTTTTGTATGCAAGGTGGTCTTTTATTTTACCCCCTTGTACTGTCTCGTTCGTCTTATACTGTGTGTGAAGGCAGTTACCTTCCTGTTCCCTGTGGTGGTAATCAGGGTCCTTCTCAGGACTAGATTACAGTGGTTAGGGATTCACAGGAGATAGGGTTACGCTGGCGGCCTGGACCTCTGTACCATCAACAGTACCTCCAGGTAGAGGGATTAGTCAGGACCCCAGCTTAGGGTCAGCATAGACCCCGATCCTCCTGTATACAGAGACAGCGTGACATTTTCACCGACCACACTAAAGATTCTCCCCAGCCACCATGGATCCAGTAGCCAGTCTAGCTCAGCAGTTGCAGAGTTTGTCCATGGAGCTGAGGGACGTTAAGTCCAAGGTTTTGTACCCCCCGGAGCAGACCAGACCTGAACCTAAAGTAGCTCTCCCGGACAGGTTCACTGGAGGGCGGGACAAATTTTTTGCTTTCCGGAAGGCATGTAAATTGTACTTTCGGCTGCGACCTCAGTCATCTGGGAGTGAAGATCAAAGGGTGGGAATTGTCATCTCACTCCTACAAGGGGACCCCCAATCCTGGGCGTTCTCTCTTCCCCCGGGTTCCCCGTCTCTCCAGTCAGTGGATAGATTTTTCGCAGCTCTGGGTCTTGTATATGATGACCCGGATCGGGTCTCCCTTGCTGAAACTAAGTTACGTAAGATACAGCAGGGAGATCGTCCGGCAGAGGAATTCTGTTCGGAGTTCCGTAGGTGGGCCACGGACACCCAGTGGAATGACCCGGCTCTTAGGAGCCAGTTTTGTCAAGGTTTATCTGACAAATTAAAAGATGTGTTGGTGCAGTATGACCCTCCCACGACACTGGAAGCCGCTATGGCCCTTGCTATTCGTATTGACAGACGTCTTCGGGAGAGGTGCGGGGTAACTTCGCCCCCTGTGATGACTCCACCTTCCTCAAGGGTCCCTTATACGGAGGTTCCCCTGGTCAGTCCAGAGGAGCCTATGCAATTAGGAGGGACATCATTCCGGGGGAGGGGATAGGTGGGGCGCCACAAAACAAGAAGTTGTTTCTTCTGTGGAAAAAAGGGACATTTTATTAGGGGGTGTCCATCCCGTCCTTTGCAGAGTGAGAAGTCGCCGGAAAACTATTGATCCTAGATTGTGTGGTGGACGGCAATCTGGGAGTAAGTATTTCGTCCCTAATTCGTCTCAGTTTCTCGTACCGGCGGAGGTGGTGGTGGGTGCGAAAACTGAGAGGATATCTGTTCTTCTGGATAGTGGGGCCGGGGCTAATCTGGTGGATGCTCGCTTTGCCCGGGTTCAAGGTATGCGATTGAGTGGGTTGGCTAAACCCGTCCCCATATTCTCGATCGACGCCAGACCTCTCGGTCAGGGAAGTTTTGTGCAAGCAGTGCATAACATAGATCTTCAAGTGGGGGCGCTACATAAAGAACTGTTGTCTTGTTATGTGTTGGAGGGTCTTCCCACACCTATAGTGCTGGGCCTGCCTTGGCTAACTAAGCATAACCCGGTTATTAATTGGCAATCCAGAGAGATAACCCAATGGAGCGATTTCTGTAAGAAAAACTGCATGAATACGGGCATTGGTGCGGTCGCTCCTAGGGCCTTACCTCCATTTCTGGTGGACTTTGAGGATGTATTCTCGGAAAAAGGGTGTCAAGAACTACCTCCTCATCGCGAGTATGACTGTTCTGTTAACTTGCTCCCTGGGGCCAAGTTACCGAAATCTTTTAGGTTGGAGAGGCTGGGATTCAAAGGTGGCATATTAGACCTTCATCTTCCCCGGTGGCCGCGGGGTTCTTCTTTGTGAAGAAAAAAGATGGAGGCCTACGCCCTTGCCTGGATTTCCGTGAGCTTAATCGGATTACGGTCCGAGATCCGTATCCGCTCCCACTTATTCCCGATCTCTTCAATCAGATCGTGGGTGCCAAATGGTTCTCTAAGTTGGATCTCAGGGGGGCGTACAATCTGATTAGGATGAAGGAGGGGGATGAGTGGAAGACGGCGTTTAACACTCCGGAGGGGCATTATGAGAACCTTGTCATGCCATTTGGTCTGAGTATTGCCCCGGCGGTGTTTCAACACTTTGTAAATGACATCTTTCGCCACCTAATGGGACAGTTTGTGGTCATATATCTGGATGATATCTTAATTTACTCGCCAGATCTTGTGTCTCATCAGGAGCATGTTAGGCAGGTGTTACAGATCTTGCGGGATAATAAACTGTACGCCAAATGGGAGAAGTGTGTGTTCGCCGTACAGGAACTTCAGTTTTTAGGTTCTTTGTTATGTTTCGGCAGCTGAGGAGTGCAGGCAAAAAAGGCAATACACCAGAGCAGTTGGAATCTATGAGATTGCAGTACCCTGACTAACCACCACAACTAGAGGCAGCCGTGGAGCGTTCCTACGTTGGTCCTAGACGCCTCGTCACAGCCTGAGAAACTAACTACACCTAAAGATAGAAATAGGAAAGCTATCTGCCCCGGAGCAGAACCCCAAAGATAATAGAAAGCCCCCAAACATGTAATGGCGGTTAGACAAGATGAAATACTGACACAGAAAGAAAATAGTATGAGCAAACGCTGGGGCCAAAACTAACTAAATAGAAAAGGATAGGAAGGGTACTTACTGCAATCCCAGAAAACCCTGAAAAGCACCAACTCTACTAATTTCAAAAACACCTGAGATCACACGACCTCTTCCACCTAAATTAGTTCTCTGGTGTAACAAAATCAAAACAGCAGCCACTGAAAAACTGGAAAAAGCAAAAGTACAAACATCAGTGGCTGAACTAAACTGAGAGGGCAAAAGCCCCCGGAGGGGACCCTGAAGGCCCCCACAGAAGTGCAGGACAAAATGCAAAAATATAGCACAAAAAACAAAAAGAAGAAAATGTCTTATCTGTGAGCAGGAGATGCAGACACGACACAGCAGGCTACAAGGGAAACAGGAATGAAGGATTCAGACCAGAACAATTGATCACCGGCATCCCTGATGGGAAGGTGACTCCCTTATATAAGACCAGTCAGTAACACCTGATTCCCAGTCCTCACAATCTTCACTGGACAGACTAGCACCGCTTGTAACCACCAGAGGAAGCCTCTGCTCAGAACTCATCTCAAACCCATTCACAACAGTTCCTGGTGTCAGCATCCAGTTTTCGTATGGACCCTGGGAAAGTGCGGGCAGTTCTTGAGTGGGATCTGCCAGAGGATCTTAAGGCATTCAACGTTTCCTGGGGTTTGCTAACTACTACCGGAAGTTCATTCGTAATTTTTCGTCCATAGTTAAACCTCTCACAGACATGACTAAAAAAGGGACGGATTTTTCAAAGTGGTGTGACAAGGCTTGTCGAGCGTTTTCCTCTTTGAAAAAATGTTTTGCTTCAGCACCCATACTTATTCAACCTGATGCGTCACATCCGTTCATTGTTGAGGTGGACGCTTCCGAGGTAGGGGTGGGAGCAGTATTGTCACAAGGTTCGTCCCCTGGTAAATGGCATCCGTGCGCCTTCTTCTCTAAAAAATTGTCGTCCGCTGAGAGGAATTATGATGTCGGCAATAGGGAACTCTTGGCCATTAAGTTGGCTTTTGAGGAGTGGCGTCATTTTTTGGAGGGGCAGTTCACCCGGTCACCGTCATTACCGATCACAAAAACCTGCTATATTTAGAGTCCACTAAACTTCTGAATCCCAGACAAGCTAGGTGGTCGTTGTTTTTTACCAGGTTTAATTTTGTCGTCACATATCGTCCTGGCTCAAAAAATGTTAAGGCGGATGTCTTATCTCGCTGTTTCCCAGGGGCTGGGAATACGGAGGACCCGGTTCCAGGTCCTTCAGGAGGGGGTGGTGGTGTCGGCAGTATGCTCTGAGCTTGAGGAGGAGGTATTGGAGGCTCAGGGGGACGCCCCTGTAGGACCTCCAGGGAGACTGTTTGTTCCAAATCAGTTGCGACAAAAGGTGATCGAGGCACACCATAATTCAGCTTTGGCAGGACACCCAGGGAGTAAAGCAACTGAGGATCTCCTTTCGCGTCGGTTTTGGTGGCCTAACTTACATAAGGAGGTGGTAACTTTTGTCGCGTCCTGCGAGGTTTGTGCGTGCTCTAAGACCCCACATACCCGTCCTCGGGGACCCTCTTACCTTTGAAGATCCCGGAGCATAGTCTGTCTATGGACTTCATTACGGACCTCCCGCCATCTTCGGGTAAAACAGTCATACTCGTTGTAGTGGACAGGTTCAGCAAGATGGCACATTTTATCGCTCTTCCTGCTCTTCCTAATGCTAAAACTCTTGCGCAGGTGTTTATTGGGGAGATTGTAAGGCTTCACGGGGTACCCTCCGATGTGGTGTCGAATCGGGGGTCTCAGTTTGTGTCCAAATTCTGGAAAGCATTTTGTACACGGCGGGGATGCAGTTGTCATTTTCATCGGCTTTTCACCCGCAGACCAATGGTCAGACAGAGCGTCTGAACCAGAGCTTGGAGACATATCTCCGGTGTTTTGTGTCAGAGAACCAGGAGGACTGGGCTTCTTTCTTGCCTCTGGCGGAATTTGCTCTAAATAATAGGCGGAGCGAGTCCACTGGTAAGTCCCCGTTTTTTGGGGCATATGGTTTTCACCCCCAGTTTTGTACTTTCAATAGGGGGGCTCTTCTGGGGTTCCTGAGGAGGAACGATTTTCGTCGTCACTTGCTTCAGTGTGGAGAGGAGTGCTGAATAATCTGAGTACTATGGGGAACCGATACAAACGTATGGCTGATAGGAGGAGAGTGTCTGGTCCGGACCTAAGTGTGAACGATCTAGTATGGTTGTCTACCAAAAATATAAAACTTAAGGTTCCCTCCTGGAAACTGGGTCCCAGGTTCATCGGGCCATACAAGATCAGTGCTATAATTAATCCGGTTGCATTCCGTCTTGACCTCCCTCCTACATTTAAAATTCATAATGTGTTCCACAGATCGTTGCTTAAGAGGTATGTGGCGCCGGTGATACCTTCACCTTTACCTCCTCCTCCTGTGGTGGTCAATGGTAACTTGGAGTTCCAGGTGTCGAGAGTCATCGATTCACGTCTGAATCGCCGGTCCCTTCAGTACCTTGTTCATTGGAGGGGGTATGGTCCTGAGGAGAGGACGTGGGTTTCTGCGTCAGATATTAACGCAGACCGATTGGTTCGCCTTCCACATACTCACAGAGACGCCTGAGGTCGGCCCTGTAGAAGGGGTACGCACGGTGGTCCTGAAGATCCGCATGCACACCTGACTTCACAGGGTCGGTGCGGTTTTCGCACTGAGGGAGTTAATTCTCTCTCGTGTGACTAGACAGCCTCGCTCAGCTGCAATAAGTGGGTAATGGTTGCTTCATAACCTGCTGTCGCTGAATCGGGTAAGCTTCAGCAACAGCAAGCGATCGTTGAGAATCAATAAGGACCTGTTGTGGTTTTCTCCTCTCGTTTTTATCTACGTGTGTTCCTCTTATGTATTTGTATGAAGGTGTCTTTTATTTACCCTTGTACTGTCGTCTTATATGTGGGAAGGCAGTTACCTTCCTGTTCCCTGTGGTAACAGTCTCTCAGGTATCATGTAGGATTCACACAGAATGGGTTACGCTGCGCTGGACCTCGTACCATCAACTACTCCAGTGATATCAGACCATTAGTCACTAGACCGTCTCTGTATACAGCACGTGACATATCGACGTTTGGAGTTTTTTAGGTTTTGCTGATTGACGTTCCTTCGTACTTTCTATCCAGTTGGCCCAGCATTCTACTCTATTTTCTGTGTTGTACTAGGTCTACACATATTTGGGCTATTATTCCTTTGGGGCTCTACTCCGGGGCAGTTTAGCTTTCCCCTTTCTCTCTTTAGGCTTAGTTAACTCTTTGGCTGTGTCGAGGCGTCTAGAGCATCTTAGGTACGTCCCACGGCTAATTCTAGTTGTGTTGTCAGTTTAGGGGTCTGCAATCCGCTAAGTTACCAACCTCTCTGGGTGTTTGGTTGCCTAGCCTATTTTTCTATTATCCTCCTCGGCTACCGAATCATAACACATCAGTTTTTCGCCAAAAAATAAAAAATACAGGCCACACATTTGTCGTAGTGGTATCTCCGTGGCCGCTCATATCTGTGTGTGCTCAAAGTTTGGCCAGTTCACATCAGTTTTCTTTTTTTTGTCCTGTGTGTCACTGTACTTATATACAGCAGTATTTACCCCCCCAAAAAAGGAAAAAAACACACATTTGTTGTACTGGTATCACCGTGCCAGCTGATATCTGTGGGTCATCAAAGTTTGGCCAGTGTAGACCGGTTTTCCTTTTTTGTACTGGGTGTCACAATACTGACATACAGAACTAGTTAGCCCAAAAATAAAAAAAAGCAGGGCACATATTTGTCGTACTGGTATCTTCATGGCAGCTCATATCTGTGTGTGCTAAAAGTTTGGCCAGTTTACAGCAGTGTTCTTTTTTTTGTCCTGGGTGTCATTGTCCTTATATATAGCAATATTTTGCAAAAAAAAAATACAGGCCACACATTTGTCGTACTAATATCTCCGTGGCAGCTCATATCTGTGTGTGCTCAAGTTGCCATTCAGACAGTTTTCTGTTTGTCCTGTGTCTGACTATATACAGCATATTTCCAAAAATAATAAATTCAGCCACACTTTGTCGTTTAGATCTCCGGCACTCATCTGTGTGTGTCAAATTGCATTACGCAGTTTTTTTTATGTCCTGTGCACTGTACTAACAGCATTATTTCCCAAAAAAATAAAAAATACAGGCCACACATTTGTCGTATTAGTATCTCCATGGCAGCTCATATCTGTGTGTGCTCAAAGTTTGGCCAGTTTACGGCAGTTTTCTTTTATTGTCCTGGGTGTCACTGTACTTATATACAGCAGTATTTTGCAAAAAAATAAAAAAAATACAGGGCACACATTTGTTGCACTGGTGTCTCCGTGGCAGCTCATATCTGTGTGTGCTCAAAGTTTGGCCAGTTTACAGCAGTTTTCTTTTTTTCTCCTGGGTGTCTCTGTGCTCATATACAGCATTATTTACCCCCGCCCAAAAAAAGAAAAAAAACACATTTTTCGTAGAAGTATCGCCGTGCCAGCATGCTCAAAGTTTGGCCAGTGTATGCCGGTTTTCCTTTTATGGCCTGGGTGTCACAGTACTGACATACAGCACTAGTTAGCCCAAAAATAAAAGAAACAGGGCACCCATTTGTCATACTGGTATCTCCATGGCAGCTCATATCTGTGTGTGCTCAAAGTTTGGCCAGTTTACGGCAATTTTTTTCTGTCCTGGGTGTCACTGTACTGATATACAGCAGCATTTCACTAAAAAATAAAAAAATACAGGCCACACATTTGTCGTACTGGTACCTCCGTGGCAGGTCATATCTTTGTGTGCTCAAAGTTTGGCCAGTATAGGGCAGTTTTCTTTTGTTCATTCTGGGTGTCACTGTACTTATATACAGCAGTATATCGCAATAAAATAGAAAAAATACAGGGCACACATTTGTCGTAGTGGTATCGCCATGCCAGCTGATATCTGTGAATGCTCAAAGTTTGGCCAGTTTATGGCAATTTTCTATTTTTGTCCTGGATGTCACTGTACTTATATACAGCAGGATTTCGGAAAAAAATAAAAAAAATACAGGCCACACATTTGTCGTACTGGAATCTCCGTGCCAGCTCATATCTGTGCGTGCTCAAAGTTTGGCCAGTTAATGGCGGTTTCCTTCTTTTGTCCTTGGTGTCACAGTACTTATATACAGCACTATGTTGCATTATTTTAAAAAACAGGCTACATTTTACAGTGGGGTCTATCTCTGACACGCCTCATACATTCGTGTGCCAAAAATTGAGGCATTTTAGGCCTAAATTCCCTTTTTTGGGCAGTGTGTCACTTCGTTATATTCAGCACTCTTTTGCATCCCCCCCAAAAAAAATGTTTACAGTGGTGTATGTCAGTAAAAAGATTTGTGTTTCAAGTTGTTATGGCAGCTTCATGACTGTGTTAAATGCTCCAACTAGTACCACCATCATCATCTTCAGCCTAGAGGCAGTCTGAGTAGCAGAGGGTGAATGCTTAGGCGGTGTTGTACTCTGTATTGAACTCTGTCTCTTTATTACGAGGGCTAAATCATCTTGATGAAATCATGCCTGGAAGAGCCTTAGCAAGATAAGGTTGAAAATCATGGGGACAGGACTCGCAACTACTGAAGCCTGGTGTTCCCGGGCAGGATTCTGACAAGCCCTCACCTACTAATACTGAACTGGTTGGATGCTGACGTTTAAAAGAAGCCCATACATTTTCTATCACTGAAGCTAGAGATTTTGACATTTCGGATGGATTTCCAGAGATGTGAATTGGAGAGCTTGGTGGTCGGAGATGTGACTTCTACACCACCACACGAGCTGCCACTTCTCCACCACCCGAAGTGTCACACCCACCACCTTCTGTCTCTTTCCCATTCTCTCACAGAATGAAAGTATACAAGGACAAGGTCCTCTCCCCTCTGTAACAGTCTGTCATAGTAATTTTTGGGGGGTTAACGATATCTATTACTATGTATGTAACCCCTTGTCATGTACAGCACCATGGATTTAATGGCGCTATATAAATAACTAACTATTAATAATATTACTATATGGGTGTTTCCACTAGACAATCTATCAAACATGTTATTGAAGGGTTTTTTTCTCACAACTCTGTTCAGCTGCACAAATTATGTCAATTTGGTAGCTATACCCCTGTGGGTGTTGGCACAGTGTCATGTTGACTACAGTCCCCAGATGTTATGTAGGTCCCTAATCTCACCTCTACTTCAACAGCATGATGAATTAATAGGAAAATCACTTGGTATTGGTGTAGCTGTTGCTTTCTTGACAAAGAAACTCAATAACATCAATGAGGTGGTTACCTGCACACGGAATGGAGAAATAGTAAAGATAACAATTGACCAGTAGTTTCACATTTGAAGTAAAACACACTTCAACAAGTTGCTTTAACTCTTACAACATTATATTCCAAAGCATTGACGAAAAAGATGAATATATTGTGAACCAAATAGGTATGAATAATTAATCACACAAATGATGTAATATAATTCTAAACATACACAAGCTATCAGTGGGGAAATTATTTTCCACCAAATTTTTTAAGTATGAGACTAGTGTCATTTTGTGGAATGATATGAGCCACAAAGTCCTTCAAATTGAAACTGTTCTGGATGTACTGTACAATTTTCTGTAGAAAAAAATTTGTGGATTTGTCAAAAATAAAAGAAAAGTCAAGGATGCTACAGGATTTTTACAGGATGAAAATGATGAAATGGTAAGAAAGGATATAGAGAAGGCCAAACTTTTAAATTCCTATTTTGCATCTGTTTTCTCTCAGAAAGGGAATATAACATCAACTGATCTTCACTGTCCTATTAAGGGACTAGAGGAATCCAGGATATCTATAAACAGAAAGAAAGTCAGGAAACACCTAGCTAACATAAATGAATTCAAGTCTCCAGGTCCAGATGAATTACACCCCAGAGTACTGAAGGAGATAGCAGAAGAAATTTTTGAACCACTCTCCATAATCTTTGAAAATTCTTGGAGAACAGGAGAAGTCCCAGAAGACTGGA